>CAUZXS010004950.1:12500-135000 GCA_963585895.1 Sepioteuthis lessoniana
TGATGTGGGAAGTTCTTATGAGACTGTAGCTATCATTCTTGCCACCTATCGCTTGTCATAATATTTTGGTTCATCAATGTATATAAGGTGTTTAAAAAGATTGATATCTAATCGATATCTTATAACTCGACCATTTCTTATTTAAATGATCTTAAATTTTAACAGTATGTGTAGAAACAATTCAACATCCTATGTTTAATGTTTTTTTTATTTTATTTTCAAGTATGGAAATGCCGTTCAATAGAAAAGAAAAAGCATTTAAACATTAAAGATAAAGGATGGAGGTGCCCGTCGCAGGAATTGGACACGGCGACACGAGTTCAAATCCTGGACGGATTGCATTTCACATAGCACTAATACCCTTGGGAAAGGTATGAATCCAATTATTCTCCCTCGAGCTATGGGTAAATAGTAGGACAGACTAGGTTCTTCAGCCTTGGTGAGGCAACTAGTCTAGGAGAAGGAAAACTCTGACTTCAAACCTGTTAAACTCCGCTTAAAAAATTGACCTTGTGTCATATCCTGCCCGAGCGGAGGGGTTGGGTAAATATGATAAACATTAAACATAAAACCGGGCCATTGGCCTAATGAGTAGAGTGTTCGCCAATGGTCCAGGAGACCAGGGTTCTAATCCCAGGACGAGTCCTACCAAAGACTCAAAAATGGTACTTGATGCTGCCTATAAGGTAAGGGTAAAGTGGAGCAATCCAGGTAATGGAGTAGCGCCCTCCCATACGCCTCGGTGTAGTAGCTATTAAAAAGGGAGCCTTCGGATCGCCAACTTTACTTACTTTTATACATATACAGTGGTCTTGTGAGTAGAGTGTTCGTCAAAGGTCTGGGAGACCGGAGTTCAATCCCAGGTCGGGTCATACCAAAAACTTTAAAAATGGTACTTGATAGCTCTTTGCTTAACACTCAGCAATATAAGGTACGTATAAAGGATAAAGGGGAGCAATCCAGGGAAAAGAGTAGCACCCTTCCCTACACCTTGGTGTAGTAGTGGCTATTGAAAAGGGAGCCTTCAGATCGCCCTCAACTTCAGCTAAAATTTAAGACGATTTGAACAAGAATTGGTCAAGTTATTAGATTATAAAATGATGTCAATTTTTTTGCAACACTCTGTACATCTTAAATGATATATTTTTTTTTTTGAAACTCATAGTATATAGTATAAGCAGCACACAGATAACTAGCATATAGTCATTATGAGAAACTATTTTGTAACCTTCAATGTTAGACTGTGATCACCCCCCACCGCCAGGGTAGTGACCCTCCAGGGGCGAATGTTTTAACACATAAAGAAACAAATTATTTTAATCACACAAAAAAACTGAGTCAACAATCAAAATAAAATCAATCAATAACTTAAAAACCCCAAAATCTCATTTTGATTTTTTAAAAATTTTCTAAAATTTCATTTAAATTTGCTGAATTTAAGTTTTACGCAAAATTTGTTTTTTAATCTTATGAAAAACTTTCACCTTCACAATAAGTGGGTAATTCTTTTTTCAAATAAAAATTGAAGGTAATTAGTTCTCTATCTTTCTTCTTCTAGCTATCTCTCTCGATTCCTCTCACTCTCCTGCACCCACATATCTGTGCCGATATAGATATAGATCTATATCTGTGGGTTCGACCTAAACATCAACAAGGGTCGTCTCTGTGGCATTTTGGTTAACGTATACGACAAACAATGTCATAATAAACGGGTTCGAACTCCAGTCACGTAATTTATTTTTTTTCGGACTAAAACCCTTAAGAAAGGTATGAACGCTCTTATTCCTTAACCTAAAGGTTAAATAGTGCTACTACTGTTCTTTTATAAGGATAGATTTAGCATTAAATAACCCGGAAAAATTGAAATGCCATGAAATAAAAAAACAAAAGCAAGCCAACTAAAGTTCATCGTTTGATTTGATTTCATTCTTAAATGACAAATCGAACTTCTCCATTTTATAACCAGTTATAAATCAACAATCAATAATCAAAATGAGACTTTCGAATCCGTTGATTCAATTGTTTCATATAATTTTAGAATCTTATTTTCATCTTTGTAGCCTTTAACACGACTTTTCACTGTATACAGTATTCAATAGTCTTTCCAAATCACTTAGCTCTTTTCATTTTTTCGTATTCTGATCTAAGAGTTCAAGAGTCACTTGAAGGACTCTTAAAATTTAGTGAAAATGATGTTCACATGAGAAAAGCTGAGATTTAAAAAGTCTCTTCTTATCAAAACACCTGCTCACTAAGTGATCCCGATCGATCGATCGATCTATCTATCTATCTATCTATCTATCTATCTATCTCATTCTGTTCATATCTATCATAGAGAAATTGTTTTGATAATGTCTTGTGAGGAACATGTCCTAGTCCATTTAACTTTTCTTGGAACTCTTTCACAAGATTGATTTAGTTTGGTTTCTTTATTTAATGGTATGTCAACCTCCTTGAGTTATTTAATCTCAGCTATTTTAGTAGCAAGAAAGTAGGGTTACTATTTACTATATATATTTTACTATAGCTGACGTAGATAAGGGGGGGTTCATACCTTTCCCAAGTGTATCAGTCCGAAAGCGAACGTATTAGCATGATAGGAATTCGAACCCGCTTACTACGATGTTACAGTCCAACGCGTTAGCCACTTCATCACTGGAACTTCCCACTCTTTTACAAGATTATAGAATTTTACTTTTAGTATTTGTACAAAAATGTCAGAGATGCTTGTGTGTTGGTGTGCATGCGTATGTGAGTGTGTGTGTATATGTGTGTATGTGTAAGTGTGTGTGTGTATGTGCAAATAAAAGTTAAAAAAGAGAACTTTGAGAAGAAGGGCGTTGCTAATTACATCAAATTCCATCACCCCTGTAAACTCCTTGTTGATTATTTTGCTTCAGGAATATTTCGTATATCTTTTTTTATATATAAACCGGGCCATTGGCCTAATGAGTAGAGTGTTCGCCAATGATCCAGGAGACTGGGTTTCAATCCCAGGTCGAGTCATACCAAAGACTCAAAAAAATAGTACTTGATACCTCCTTGCTTAACACTCAGCATTATAAGGCAAGGATCAAGGGTAAGCTATTAAAAATCGAGCCTTTGGGTCACCCTCAGCTATGGTTGCCAACTTTACTTATTTTATATATATCATTTTATACAAATAATGTCTTTGGATATCATTTGTCAATCTCATAATTGTAATCAGCCTCTTTCATACACGATTCTTCAGATGGTAAAGATGTGTTTTTTCTCGTATTTGTTCTTTGTATTGGTGAGACGTGGCTTTTGTCTGTATGCATGGAATAGATTTTGTCTTCAACCCTAGAGATGAACGTTGTCTTATACCTCGACATTGAAACATAAGGTCCACATGGCTTTGCCCACCAAAGAAGACAAGTAAGACTTTTTTTTATCGTTTTGAATCCCTTTCATAGAATAACTTGCTCATTTTCTTTGTGCTTTCTTGTAATACCTTTTGTATGTGTGATATGTACTAAATGTTGATATATGTGTAAATGAGCTGATCTTGTCTTTCCTTCCGTTTATTCAGTGTTAGAGAATCATTGGATATAGTAATGTCAATCATGGGCCTTGGTGAGTGGGGACACGACTGAAAATCCTCTTTAGCACCAACACTCTCAATAAAAGTAACATTAACCAATTCTCTTTCTTTCGCTCTTTTTCCCTCCTCTCTCTCTCTCTCTCTCTCTCTCTTTCTAAAAATGATATCTTCTATTCAACTGTACATGTATTTCTCCATTTTTTTGGCGTCTTTTAAATTTATAATTTTATATCCATATTTTTAGATGTGAGGGGACGCTGAAAAATTCTTGCCCGAACAATTAAAAGAATGGTTTAAAAAATTACGGAAATTTTTGTAACATAATGGCCAAGGGATTTTGGTTCATGCCTTTGAGTTTAGTTAGGCTGAGAACCTTTCGGCTCAGCACATGGGTTAGTTAGGTGCAAACCTTGATGTAGGTGGTAACACACGCAGGGCGGACGTGCCACTCAGAGATGTCACAATAGCCCGAGATGACGGAACGGGGTGACAGGGTGCCGGTGACGTCACGTACCGGAAGCGCACGGAGGTTTGTGGGAGATTTGAAGAAAGTTAGGGAGTTGGAAACTAGACGCCGAACGAGGAGGTTTGACTTTTGGGGCTCGCTGAGGCGAGACGAATTTGCGCGCTGTGGGTGCCGCATGAGATAGGGGCCAAATGAATAAGACGCCATAGCGAGATTGTGTCTCTCCTCCTTATGTCGAAACCTTTAACTCAAAGTTAATAAAAAGGTTTCGTACTTGAACAAGAAGTCGTTACGTGTTTTCGAATTTCGAGATTCCTATGTTCTTTATATGTTCTATCGGTATGAACATTATATGTCTATTTCGCAGATGGCGTTAATTGTGGCTATGGAACATTTTTTAAGGTTTCAAGAATCTTTAGAAACAAGATGGCAAGTGCATTGAAGTTTGGGATGAATACGATTGTAGATCATCCCTTCTTAATTGGATCCAGAACTTTTAACTCACAAATATATACAATTTAACAATTTTAAGAATAATATTCCAAAATTAAAAGTCTATCTTTAGATCTTATGTAAATAAGATCATGAAATGACAACATTTTTACCAACTGACATCGATGTCAACATACGCCAAGGTAAAGTATGGACTGCTTTTGACAGGTTATCGACCATACTGAAATCGATAAAAAAGGGAAATCTCAGTTATAGCCGTGTCTGTATAACTGTATAGTTGCACCGCTGGAACTCTAAAGAATTAATCTTTGGCCGATTAATAAAAATTACATTCATCAGCACTGTGCAGAGTGCTGTCTAGAAGACTTTCCAAGCGCCATGGCAGAGAGCGAGCGTGCGAGAGATTGAGAGATAGATAGAGAGAGAGAGAGAGAGAGAGAACGAGAGAGAGAGCATATATTGATGATGATTATAATAATAGGCTCATTTGTTAACCCTTCAGCACAAAAGCACATATTGTTCAATATATTTTGTAGAATTAGTGAGGTTTTCTTTGTTTCTTAATGTTCTCAATGGAAGAATCTTTTTCATTTGAAATGCAGAATATTTCGTTAAGTGTTCACGAGTTATTTGGCTCTTTCTCTTTAGATCTTTTCAAATTATATTATTCTGGCAAATGTTTTCTTCGGCCTTTTTCGGATTCATAAATCGTCCAATTTGAATATTTTATCCTGCAGACTGTTCTATACCATGACATAAATAATTTATGCAAGGAACCATTGGTTGCATGGATCATAAGGTCTCAGATCTTGAACCATCAAGTTGATTTCAAAAAGGTCGAAGAACACGTCGGTCGAAACATAGAAGAAAATATTAGTCTGAGCAACTGATAGAAAAATTATACCGACTCATGTCAGGATTCAACAAACCAGTGACATGTATTGATGTATTAAATGTTTAAGTAATTTCGTTTCAAGAAAGTAAAGAAAATTATGCCCCCCCCCGTATCGAAAAACGTCATGAACGCATGAAAATATACAATTAGCTAAGTTTATAGAAATAAAAAAAGTGAATAAGAAGAAAATTGTTTTTTTTTCTGTTTCTAAAAATAAAACCAATTTTTATCTTCTGCTAATTTTAACTTTACTTTTTTCTTTGTTTTTAACTCCATTTTTTTTTCAGAAACGAATTTTATATTGAAGGAAAAAAAGATAATTTTCAAAATGAATTGACGATGTAAGCTTTATACTGCGTTTCTCATTCCAATTTTTTTCCCATTCAAAAAAAAATTAAAAACAATTACTGTTTCAAACGTAGTGCCTTTGACTTCAGTTGCTTAGTTTTAAAATATTTTGAAAGTTGTGAGTTCTATCCAAAGGATATTGTTAAAATTGACTTGAATAAATGTACATTCACCCCGCCCACACACATATGTGTGTGTGTGTGTGTGTGTGTGTATGAGTGTATAAGTACATTTTATATATATATGTGTACGTTATATATATATATATATATATATATATATATATATATATATATATAACACACACACACACACACACACACACATATGTATATATATTGGAGAAAATGGAAATAAATCCGACGGTATGTGAATATGAAAAACAATATATTTAAAGGGAGCATTCATTTATGTAGGGATAATGAATCATTAAAATTTTTTTAATGAGACATCATTACATAATAATATCGTCCTGAAGGTGTTTTTTTAAAAATCGAAACGTTAGCTTATTTTTCATATATTAATAAATACATCCTTTGAATATATTATATCTTCATATTTTCCTATTTAAACACACACACGCACACGCACACACACACACACGCACGCGCGTGCGCACACACACACACACACTCACACACACACACACACACACACAATTTTGAGTTGTTTCTACACATGCTGTTAAGATTTGAAATTATTTGAACGAGAATCGGTCAAGTTATTAAATTACGAAAGGTCATCAATTTTTATGAAAAAAATCCCGTATATCTCATATCAAATCTTTTAAAACACCCTGTATATAATGTACCACAAAACTTTAAACTCAAGTTAAAATTTTGAATAATTTCACTATTTGTCTGGAATAAATGCATTAACAGTTGTGATTTTTTTTTAAAAGTTGGACATTTTATTTTTCCAATAGAAAAGCACTGAATATTAAAATTTAACGGAATTTTTATAATTGAAATTTTTCGTCGCCACTAAACTTCGTTGACAATTCACATCATATAAAATGTTCAATGTTCAATCGGCTTCTGGTATTAAAAAAGACATTGTCAAGTCTATCGAATGTGAGAAAGAGACGAAAGCTGTTCGATTTCGAACAGGGTAGGATTGTTGAACATCAGGGTTAGCTGCCATCACAATGTCCAAGTGCTGAACGAATTGATCAAAGTCAGACAGTTGAGAAGGTTTTTTTTGCATGATTCAAGTAATTTGTAGAGCCAAGAACAGAGGTGTCTTAGCTAAGGAAATGTTCGATTGCAATGTGATAACAGTTATAAGAGTATTGTCAGTCAGTTGATTGGTTCGACTGGAGATAGAAAATAAAATTGACAGTGACCATTGGATGACCAATCAAAAAGTCAGGATTTAGGCACAGAAAAAGATGGCAAGGTTCAGTTCAGAAAATGATCCACAACATAGACTGGAATTTGTAAGGCTTCATCAGACGTGGGATAAGGATTAGTGGAAAATCCTATTCACAGACGAATAAGAATTCAACCCGGATAGTCTAGACGGCCTCCAGTATTTATGGAACAACCTTTTCGAATCGTGCTAGCGGAGGCTGTGGGTTCATGTTTTGGAGTGCTAAAGGACATGATTGGAAGATGATACTTCTGTTTATGGGAAGACAGCTAAAAGTGACAGATACGAGCATTTGCTAAGAAATACGAATTTAGAGGTTGAAAGGGTTCACAGTTCACGTTTCAATGGAACATTGATTCTTTTGATGCTAGTAAAGTCATGTAATAATTTCAAGGTATAAAAGGTTTTGTCTTATCAACAATTTGGATATCAATATCATTGAAAATATATGTGGATGGTTGGCAAAGAAGGTAGGAGTCAATTTGATATGGTGTAGGAAGTCAAAAATGCAATCTTAGCAGCTCGGGATGATGTGCCTGGTAAATTGATACATCATGCGGTTCAGACTGTGCCAGAGCGGATTTTTTATAAGAAATTAAAAGTAATGGCGGTGCAAAAAAAGTTTTGAAAGTAACGTTTTTGTAAATTAAAAAAAAAAAATGAAGAAAAGTCCAATAAGATTTACCAAAGGAAAATTAAAATAGCCTTGACTTTAAAGTTTTGTGGAACTTTTTCCTTTTTAACCGATTGTTCTTTCTGATTCAAATAGTTTTAAACATTTTTTTTTCAAAAAATACTCATGGAAAAGGTAAATAAATTATAATTAAATGTACTTTTGATTCATTAAAAAGTAAAACCAAACACGTGTGCGTGCGCGCACACACACACACACACTCACACACACACACACACACACACACACACACACACACACACACACATATGTATATATATATATATATATAGAGA
The DNA here is from genome assembly GCA_963585895.1 of Sepioteuthis lessoniana. Taxonomy (NCBI): domain Eukaryota; kingdom Metazoa; phylum Mollusca; class Cephalopoda; order Myopsida; family Loliginidae; genus Sepioteuthis; species Sepioteuthis lessoniana. The sequence goes on from CAUZXS010004950.1 coordinate 20,568, forward strand.
GAGAGAGAGAGAAAGATAGATAGATAGATAGATAGAGAGAGAGTTATATAGATCGAGAGAATTAGATAGACTTCCCATGTATAAATTTTTCTTTTTAATTACTATTTTCAAAAAATATAGAATGATTTTATTTATGATATTTAATTTGATAATATCTAAAATAGAAAAAATAGTGAAGATTGAAACTAAAACTATAATTGATTTGATGTGATTATGAAGTATTAGCTAGTGTGTTGATACTAGGTTTTTAGGGGAGGAGAGGCAAGCGTGGGTTTTCATGCAAAGATATTTTAGTGAATGGAGTGCGGATCATTGTAAATTCTCTTAATAAGAAACAAGCCTTATTTTTCCATTCATCAATTACATATCTTTTTCCTCAAATCCCGTTGTAACCTATTTCGATAATGGAATTAATTTTTTTTTCATACATCACACGTACCAATGAGCGCTCTGTCATCAGACACATTGTAGTTGTCGTCCGAATAAAACTTTTTGTCATCAGTGTCGACGCTGCTTATTGATTCCGCCCTCTTGCTCTCCTTCAATTTCGCCCGGTTCATCATGGACGCCAGTGTTTCACCTGAAAAGAACCTATGTAAGTTTTCTCGCCGTTTGATCACCGATTTAGGTACTGAGGGTGGTGTGTATTGGTACTTGTCGGCACCATAACCAAACCCACCTCGGTAGGGCAAGTAACCGCTGTTCTGTCCTTTATTTAGCCAGACGAATGAATTGACAAGGCAAAGAATGACGCAGATCCAGGCGAGAACGAATGACCAGCCGTGGCTATAAGTTCGAGATTCTTGGAAGAGTTTCTTGAAAGGAAGCGCTTCGCCTGGGATCAATTCTTGTCTTTGTAGCAAATGACATTTACCGTGGAATAAGCCGATTGCACTGGTTAGCATCATAGCTGTAAAGAAAGAAAGAGAGAGATATATTTCGATTGAATAAAGTTTTGATTTAAAGACATAGTTTTATCTACGATAAATATATATATATATATATATATATATATATATATATATCTATCAGTGGCGACTCTAGCTTATTTTTGCTACTCGTGCCCCCACCACGCCCTCTGTTAACTTCAGTTCCCAACCCGTGGTCCGTGGACCCAAAGTAAGTCATCATTGTTGCTATTGCGTGATTCTCCATTGTATAGCACAGATTGACAAACGTACCTTGCATGGTGTTTTTTTTGTAAACAATCAAGATACTATATAATTTGTAGTCTTGTAAATACAGTAGATAAGATAATTTTTTTTTCCTTTCAAAAGTGTAGAAGAAAAGAGAAGATGTTCATTACTATGACGAGAAAAATATGTTTATTAGAATAAAGAAACGGATGACAATATACACAGACACAGCTAGTAGTTTTAATTTCCCTTAAAATAAAGATTATTTCTTGAAAATGTATTCAAATAAACAAATTTTAGTTACAGAATGTAATATATGCAACATTCATTAAAGAAATAGAGATCTGTTAGTGAAAAAACGAATTAAAACACCGTTTAACCAACATTTACCATAGCGATGATGATGACGTCGGGGACGGCTATAATCTGCTATCCCCCTCTCTCTCTCTCGGTCCCTCTCCCTCTTCCCAAGACAGCTGTCAACAGTCAGAATGTGCTAAGATTTTTGAGCACGGTGTTTGGGTTGCTCTTGCTATTGGCTACAGCCAAAAGCGGATTTCTCTAACATTACTGTTATTATAAGGGTCTAGTGCTCGGCACGGATTTGCGCGTGTTCAACATTATAGCCGATTTTATGGGATGTTCAATGAATCTGACGGTGGCCGGACAAAGACCATCCGTTCAAAACAGCATCGTTGTATTATTCCCAGATATATTTATGAACTTTTGGCTACTTAGTTATCGAAACTTGAATAGATACGTAAGTTAATTGAGATCAGACTGAGTATGTTTGCTTGAAATTAATGGATGATTTTTAATCCATTTTGAATAGCATTGACCGAGTTATTGGTCGTGCCGGGCACGAGTAGCACTAGTCCCGTCTCCGCCCCTGATATATATATATATATAGTATTATTCGGTCCAGTTAAACCATATATATAAGGCTCATTGGCTTAGTGGGTAGAGTGTTCGCCAATGGCCCGGGAGACCTGGGTCATACCAAAAGATTTTTAAAATGGTACTTGGTATCTCCTTGCTTAACACTCAGCGATATAAGTATCAAGGGTAAAGTGGAACCCTTGACTACGGTCGCCAACTGTACTTACTTATATATATATATATATATATATATATATATTCTTTGGGTGGCACTCGTGGTGGAATGTTATCGTCGTTAAGGAATGGACACGACAACCCGAGTTCGGATCTTGGACGAAGCTATTTACATTTCATATAGCGCTAATACCCTTGGGAAACGTATGAAGACAGCTATTTTCCTTTCAGCTATATAGTAGGGCAGACTTGCCTCTTTAATCTTGGTACGGTACCGGGTCTAGGAGAAGGAAAATTCTGAATTCAAACCTGTTAAACTCCGTTTTAAAAATTGACCCTGTGTCCATCCTACTCGTGCTCGTTATATATATATATATATATATATATATATATATGTGTGTGTGTATGTATGTGTGTGTGTGTGTGTGTGATTCTTTGAACGCTTCAGATAATAAACGGATGGTGATATTGTAAGGAACAAACCGTTCTTGAAAGCATACGTTACCCGAGGGGTATCATCAGATGAAATTTTTTGTTGGTGGCCCAGCAGTTATTTTCGCACCAGCATATGTATGTGATTATATAAGATCAGATATCTACTTTTGAGGATTGGCAATGTTGTAGTGAAGGTAGTAAATCGAATGTATTTAGCAACAAAATAATCCCTATGACATTTAAATTTCTGGACTATCTTTTATTTTTAATCAACTTTGATACGGATGGTTTAAGTCATTGACATGAATAAGAATTAAAATAAGTTTACCGAAATATTAACACTATTATATAATTTTCATTCAGTTTAGCTAGTATTTATATTTTCACGGTTTTTAGAGGCGTTCCACAAATATTCAATCCTTGTGAAACGCTTGAAATAGTTTTCATGTCTCAGGGAAATTCAGCTTAAAAATCATTATATACCATTATTAATTTCTATCTTGAACAGAGAATACAGATGGTTGCTGTGCGAACGTTCTGTATTCGAGTGAGTCACTCAATGATCCCTGAATCTGCCGGTACAGGCCCTGTCCACTAACCTTTGAAGACATTTTCACACTTGCAGCAAACAAACATCCCTGTGATTATCATGATTTTGTATATTATGAGAGGTTGAAGCCTTTTATTATAATAACCAAGAATTCTCTCACAATATCCCGTATGTATATAGTAAAATAGCAAATATAAAGTCAAACAAAAATAACTAAAAAACGCGTTAGTTTATTCATTACTGTTTCTCGCGAAGCACCTTGTGACCTTTTACGGTTCGGGAGACACCAGTTGAGAAACACTGGTCAAGGGGATTCTACAGCTTAATGGCTCTTTATGACTAAATTGGTAGAGCAACTGGTATGTTTAACCCTATTGCAGATAGAGCAAGATTTTTGTCGTTTTACAATAGCTTAATGCAAGGTATTTTCTCATTAGATGCACGTTGACCAATTCAATGTTAATATATAGAAGCATCTTTAGGAAGTACACCTTTGATGTAGGAATGTGTAAAGGTAATTAAAAAAAAATAAGTTAAGACAGTTAAAAATCTTTTATCTTCGTATTTAAAATTTTCAGGTAAAAAATAAAAATAATATTTGGCTTTTTTGTTTTTTCTGGTTAAGATCAAAATGTTATTTTTTCTATTCAGTGATATACATTGTTATCAAGCATCGTTGATTCTATAATTACGGTACCCTAACTTTATATATATATTTTAATTTAACTAATTTTTGAACACTAATTACATCTGCTAGATCTGAAACAGAACGCCGCCATCGGAAATAGAATGTTTAAAACTTCCTCGTTTTTTTGTTTCATTTAACAATTAAGATACCTTGATGAAGTTTTTATGTTTTCATGTTTCAAAAACCGAAACGTTTAACGTTGGCAAATAATCTAAACCATAAATAGTATCATCCACTGAAGAACATGTGTTGTTTTCGTTTTCGTAATGAGTCAAGGAGACCGGGTTCAATCCGAGGTCTAGTCATACCAAAGATTAAAAAAATGGTACTTGATGCACCGTTTCTTAACATCCAACATTATAAGGTACAGATCAAGGGTAAAGTTGAGCAATCCAGGAAAAGGAGTAGCACCTTCCCCTACACCTCGGTGTAGTAGGCAATGAAAAGGGAGCTCTCGGGTCGCCCTCGACTACGGTCACCAAGTTTTTATATATATATATATATATATATATTCTCTCACTCTCTCTCTCTCTCTACATATATATATATATATATATATATATATATATATATTCTCTCTCTCTATCTCTCTCTATATATATTCTCTCTCACTCTCTCTCTCTATGTATATATTTTCTCTCTCTCTCTCTCTTTCTATATATATACATATATGTATTCTCTTTCTCTCTCTCCCCCCCCTCTCTCTCTCTCTCTCTATATATATATATATATATATATATATATATATATAACTGAACGTACACCGCATAAGTTGACCGTCTCAGTACGTCATTTACTGAAGTTTCTTTTGTGTTTTCTTCATAGGCTAAGAAATAAGATTGTAAATGATGATGCTGCTGCTGCTGCTGCTGTTACTGCTGCTGCTACTGCTGATTGTTCTGTGTTGTTTTTGGTATGGAATGAATCGGAACATACGGGCATCTTTAGAAGATGACAATGATTTACCTGCGATTAGAGGAGCCGTGGCAGCTACGACAAAGCTTTCATGACTGGGCAGGCATTCGCTCACAGCACCGGAAATGAGGCCAATCAACATGGACGTCAAACAAAGAATGGCGCAAGCGAATGCAGCTAATTCCAAATCTAAAAGAAAAAAGAAGAAACGAAAATTGGTTAAAGAAAGAAGAAATTGGTCAATGCAGAAGTAGACAAAAAATTTCCTGAAAAATAAGAAATGTCGTTACCCAGACAAGTGCAGTACAACAAGATACTTTCATTAACAGATGAATTGTGTTGCAGATATATGACAGAATTTATTCTTTCAGATAGGCTTCTTTATAAACTAAGATACTCGATCGAGTCAAAAGTTTTGCAATATTTTAGTAGTACGTGCTAGTTTGACTAAATACGTGGTTGAGTCAAAAATTTTGCAATATTTTAGTTGTAAGTACTAGTTTGCTTAAATACGAAGCTGAGTCAGAAGTTTTGCAATATTTTTGTAATGTGAGGCACAATTTGGCAGCACTTGAAGATTTTGCTGTGTTGTGAAGGTGACTGTAAAATGCCGAGCTCAATTGATTCTCTCTGCGTGCAACTCGCCAGATTTGCCTCTTTGGCTGAGAGCAGGGCTTTGGAATCTACGCTTTTAGGTCTATTTGATATTCCCTGATCGTCAAAATTCTTGCAACCCCTGCGAAATTTCTTCAACCATCTGGTTATTGAATTGTGATCAACTGCGCCTTCATCTTTCACGCAACAAATATTTTTGGCTGTTTCCTCGGCATTATGGCTCAGTTCAAACTCATAAAGCATAAGTTCTACAATTCGACTTCGTTATGCGTTCATCTGTGCCACTATTAAATCACACAAGAAGTGAAACAAAGCACAACGTATTAGTGCACTATCACGAAACTGCCAACCATAACAGCCCCCTTTCACGGCCTAAACTTCTTCGGTTACGTTATAAACATACCGCAAAGTAGCACTTAACAAAGTATGGCAAAACTTTTGACTCACTTAAGTAGTTTCTCTTTGTTCATCGATGCCAGCAATCGGTGTTTAAGCCTGAATGATAATAAGCCAAGGTTTAGAATGCTGAATTTCAAGGCGGACAGGTCACTCTTATGTCTATTGGGGCAAACAGTCACCTTTCGCTCTAGATCCATCAATTTAACCTTGTGCCAGACTTAATCAGGCTTCCTGAATACAAATTACTTCACTAAGTAACTCACTTTCGTTTCTGCTCTGTCAGCGATTCTTGGAATATGTTGATTGTATTCTCTTCCTCTTGCAGAAGGGTCAGACCCCCCTAAGTGTCCCGGGTATGAAACCAAACTGCACTTGATGGTGATGCTTCAGTTCTGGAGCTCTGGAAAGAGCGGAATACCTTTTCATTGCCATTACTACCAGGTCCACTCTGACCGAGTCTGTTCGGGTCTTATCTATGGGTTAAATAAATCTGTTTAAAAATGTTCGGATACAGGAACGTGTGTAAAAAGAAAAAAAATCTTAAAAAACAACTATACAAAAAAATGGAAATATGAACGCGATTCTATTACATCTAAGCATAAAACAACCCTCGAGAGGTTGACATGCCGTTAAAATGAATGAATGAATCAATTAATCTCGTTTTATATTCAACCCGTTTTAAAGACAAGAACTGGAGTTCAAGAGATCTGCTTACAAATTAGTCTTTGTTTGGCACCTTTTAATGAGTAGAGCGTTCGCCAATAGTCCGGGAGACGGGGGTTCAATCTCAGGTCGAGTCATACCAAAGACTCAAAAAATGGTACTTGATGCTGCCTTGCTTAGCACTCAGCATTATATAAGGCAAGGATCAAGGGTAAAGTGGAGCAATTCAGGGAATGGAGTACCGCCCTCCCCTACATCTCGATGTGGTAGCTATTGAAAAGGGAGCCTTCGGGTCATCCTCGACTACGGTTGCCAACTTTACTTTTATTCCCCGTAGGGTATAGAGTAGCATCTACGATTTCAGGAGTAACTTAGTTTTTAGGGATGAAGTTACCAGCCTCTCCCTCTTAACCTGAACTTGGGATCCAAATATTTCTTTTTCTGTCAGATTAAACCTTTCTTGGACCGCTTTTACATACATGCATACATCATTATCATCATGATTATCATCAAGGGGTGCCGACGGCTCGAATTTCTATGCGTCTCTCTCACCATCCGTCCTTATCGACCATCGCTGTTATTAAGTCGTCTAGACGGCATCCAGTGTCTGCACAGAGTTTTTGGATGTAAGTTTTTGCTGGTCAGCCAAACACGCATATGTTAATGTGTAGAAGTCCTGAGGAGAACGTCGCTTATGAGTTTGTCCTTACTTTATCAGCAATGCCCAGCATGTAAGGTCGAGCTCAGGTGACATTCTCTTTTGGACGTTAACTCATCGACACACCCATTGTTTTGCCGACCAGCAAAAACTTGCATTACAGAAGTGGTTTCATGCCTTTCTCAAATGCATAAATACTAAATGAATTTCCTGATTGAAACTCTCTGTCAAAATATTTGGTTTTTACGCCGATAAACGCAACACTACATTGCATATTCCAGTTTGTATTTAGGGTTCCAATAATAGCGAGTTCATTCCTGCATTAGTGTGTGTTTTATTCATTTATTTCACCGTTATATAACTATTTTGTGTGTGTGTGTGTGTGTGAGTTGATATATAATGTTCCTGTCTGGCTGTTTGGCTAAGTGACAAACGCCGGTCACAAGAGAGAATGGCTGTCTTTTCAAAATTGAATTTTTTTTTCTGGTAGGAAACAAAATCGTTAGAAAACTGCACGATATCATACAAACATGTGTACACCTCTGTACATACATATGCGCTTGTATGGATGACCATTTGGACTTATCCATAATGGTATGTGGGGATATGTGCTTTAATCAATAACTGGGTTGGGGAAAAGTAAGCGATTTTAAAGATATGAACGATATTTTTTATAGAAAATGTCTCTTTTTCGCTCTATTTGACATCACATCACTCTCTGTCTCTTTCTGTCTCTGTCACTCTCTCCTTATATATATGAGGGACTCTCCCGTCGATCTCGACGAATGAGAGACAAACAGTTCGGTTAAGATATGAACTGTTGGACTATCTACACAAATGATTTGTTTATAATGGTGAAGGTTTGTGTAGAACCTGCCACACTTTTTGGATTAGAGGATAACAGAAAAATAGTGCACCAGTGTACCATAGAATCTTCTGGACAACTCTCTTGCCCAGTCGGCTGGGGCTGTAGAATACACCGACTGCACCTCTGCAGAGGGGTAAGACCCCCCCCCCAACGAGTGCCCTGGATATGTCACTAAATAATCTGATGGTGAGGTTCCAGCAATACTGGAGCTTTGAGGAATGCGGAGTATCTCTTCATTGCCATCGCTCCCAGGTCCACTCTGGCCGGCAGTGGTAGCATCTGATAAGGGTCCTATCAATGGGTTAAATAGAACTAACGGCATACTTATGCTAAACTGAATTGTTTGATTAAACTGAATAGCTTGAAATGTTTTTGACAATTAAACTGTGTACTCATGCTAAACTGAATTGTTTTAAATAGAACTGATTATTTACATAAAAATGGATTTGGCGTTAAATAACCTACAAAGGTTGATATGCCATCAAACCCAAACAATCAACCAACCATCAAGTGTATTTCTATATCCGAAAAGAAGAAAAAATTCAGTATAAGTATAGCTATGTAATTATAACTATTTAATATCAGTCATTTGTTTGCACACAGTTAAATAAATATACATAATATGTAAAAGATTCGTTCGTCGGTAATTTCATTTTTAAAAGACGTAGAACTAAATTGTTCGCACTCTAGTATTGCTATTGTTTCAACTCTGTTAAATAGTTTCAATTATTGCTATTTAACACTTATAATTCTATTCAATATAATTCATTTGTTTGCACACAGTTAAATAGTTCCAAGTATTGCTATGTATCAAGAACAATTCAATTAAACATTATTTATTTAAACACTGTTAAATGATCAAACTTTCTATTTCAAGGAATTTAATTTAGCATAAGTTGACAGTTTAAATGTCAAAGATTTCTTTCCGACTCATAAATAGGACCCTATCAGGAGTGGACTAGGGAGCAACGGCAATGAAGGGGTACTCTGCATTCCCCAAAGCTCCACCAGAGCCTCACCATCAGATTGTTTAGTGTCATATATCGAGGACACTCATTGTGTGTGGTGGGGTCTTACCCCTCTGCAGAGATGCAATCGGTGTATTCTACAGCCCTAGCCGACTGGTTTAGGTCTAGGAGAAGGATATATATATATATATATATATATATATATATATATATGAACGGATTTAATCAAAGTAATTTAGGCATGAAAGTTATTAATTCAGTTTCGGATTTTGGTTTCTTTGTTTGATGGCATATCAACCTTTGTGGGTTATTAAATGCCAACGTCAACCTTGTAGAATGACAGTAGTGGTACTTATTTTAACTCACAGCTGGAATATGGGGCTTCATGACTTTCCCAAGGGTATTTGTCCGAAAGTGAACTTTATAGCACGAGAGAGAGAGAGAGAGAGAGAGAGAGAGAGAGAGAGAGAGAGAGAGAGAGAGAGAGAATATTTTTTTTTATTGAAGAATGAATAAACGCCTATGGATTACTGTTCATCAACTCTCGTTAAATATTTTCAAAGAAATAAAAGAAATACAGCTTTTCTTTCTTTCTTTCTTTCTTTCGTTTCAATCTATTTGTTACGTAAAAGTTGTTTTATGTCACTTAGTGCTGGTCATTGAAGGTCACACCTGTAAGACAACAGTCTTTTTTAATTGACAGTGAGGTCACGAGGTCATCAAAGCCACGAGAATGAAATTGATTAATTTTAAATAGAATTTATTTTGTGGCAGGTTTGACTATCTTGGGAGAGAGATTAATGTATTTACCCAACACCTCAGGAAAGATGTGTCACAAGGTCAGTTTAAAGCGGAGTATAGCTGGTTTGAATTCATGGTTTTCCTTCTCCTAGTCGGAGTAGCCTGACATAGACTAAAGAACCTAGTCTACCCATAGTTGAATAGAGAAGAGGTAGATTCCTGTCTAAGGCAATTGGCACAAAGTGAAATGTAAACTGCTTCGTCCAGGAATTGAATTCGGTTTACTGATTTCATTTTCTCTTAAGATAACCGTTAGATTAAGAGTGCTTTGGTGAATGCAGTAAATGTTCCACTCGCTTTAAAAAATATATAGATAACAGATAATCCTATCGTTTCCATAATCTCTAAAGAGTTGTCTATATGGGACTGAGCTACATAACAAGTTTTGAAGGTTACCCAATAAGGTTTGAACCCGTTACATTCAACAATGCTTTGTAAGATTAACTTGTTAACTATTTCTTACTGACAATATGCAAGTAATAACTAAAAAGCAACATTTTTTTTTACAATACTAAGAAATTCACTTCGAATGACCCTCAGGAGAAAATACGCTTAAAGCTAAATTTATCATATCAATCATTGTTTTATTTTTTCAACTTTCCAGATAATTCTTATCGTCTGTTTTGGGTGTAGTAAGTAAATTCATATAAAAATGGATAATAATGAAACAATTAAGTTCTATATTTGCGTTTTTAATTCGTGATACTCGAATCACCGAAATACCGCTTCTTTGTAAAGTTTAAATGTGCAGGTTTGTTATTGTTGTTGTTGTTGTGTCCTCATCTTTCAATCTGGTTGTCAAGTAACATGGCGTCTCGATGCTACTCCTTTGTTTCTCATTTGTTGTTGTTTTTCGAATAAATTAGCTTCAATTGTCACTTCTTTCGACAATTTTGCTTCCTTGTCTGCTCTGTTTAGAGTGTCAATCTGTCTTTCTTCAGTGTCTGTCAGTCCTTAAGTTGTACATTACAGAACTACCTACTGATAATTGAAATTTCTCTTTTGTTTGTAAGAACCAGGAAATTCAGATATCTCTGCGCGTCTTCTTAGTAACAATTGTTTTTGGCTTTTATTTCTTCAGAAAAGAAATCCCCATTTTAGTATCAATGTACGTCTGTATTTGTGTGTCAATGCGTGTGTGTGAAGGCGCTCACGGCGCAATGGTTATCGTCGTAGGAAATGTATTCGGCTTCCCAAGTTCAAAAACCTGAACGAGGCTGTTTGCATTTCATATAGCGCTAATTCTCTTGGGGAAAGGCATGAATCCAATTCTTCTTCTTCTTCCAGCTATGGATAACTTGTTTGAAAGACGAAGCTCTTTATCAATTGTGTAACAACGGGTCGAAGAGAAGGAGATCACTGAATTCAAACAAGACCCGGAGAGGGATGAGCTACACAGGCTATTCTTGCCCAAGAAAGGTTACATGAGCAGCGCCCCCCCGATCAAACCTGATTACGGGATAAGTCTTAGATATATGTGTATTTTTATGTTTGCGTACGTGTTTATTTGTGTATCAGTATATGTGTTTATTTTTGGGTCTGTGTACGTGTTTATTTGTGTGTTAGGGTACGTATTTATTTGTGTGTTAGGGTACGTGTTTATTAGTGCATCAGTCTACGTGTTTATTTGTGTGTCAGTATATGTGTTTATTTTTGGGTCAGTATACGTGTTTATTTGTGTGTTAGGGTACGTGTTTATTTGTCTGTTAGGGTACGTATTTATTTGTGTGTTAATGAACGTGTTTATTTGTGCATCAGTCTACGTATTTATTTGTGTGTTAGTGTACGTGTTTATTTGTTTGTCAGTGTAGGAGGATATTCCACAGCTGTAACAGTCAGTCGTCAGTCTTCAGTCGAGTCTTGTCTGCATTCTTGAGTTTTGGAGTCTCAGAGTGGCCACGGGGGGGGGGGAAGTGCTCCCCACGGCGAAGACCGATTGAGAACATCTCGTCAAAGACGAACTGACGTACGGCCCTGAAATTTAGTGTGCCACAGCAGGGTTAAGAAGATAAGGGTCAATATAGCAGTATCCAAGTCCTTCAAATTCGCTTTCGTCTCTCACACTTACTGTCAACTTTATACACTTTCGAGAGAAATAAAGAGAGATATATATATATTTATAAAGAAGTGTCATGCCCATTCCTTCATCTTTATCATCTTTATACAATCATCCGTTCTTTTAACTGGATATAATCTTTTATATTGCAGATTTTACTTAAAATATTTTGAACGTTTATTTTTGTGTCAGCGTACATGTTTATTTGGGTGTGTAAGAGTATTGGTGTATATGTGATGATTAAATGAATATTGATAATCTGTTTTGGTGTTAGTATATTTCCCACTGGCTGCAGGAATTGATGTTTAAGACCTGGGATATGATTTCGAATGCTGATTTTTAAGGGAAGCGTTTTTTTTCCTCTTCTTTTCAGTCCATGTGTTTGACTCAAGTTTACCAAGTGTTTTAAGTAGAATTTCGTGAGACATACAAAAGATATCCTGATTACAAAAGCTACAATTATATTTCGGGTCAATCACGTAAATTTTCTGTGTTAGATATCCAATACACATTACATTAAATGATCATAATAATTTTTTTTCTCCAAAAATCCATTAAAAATAAACAATCAGCAACGATTATAGAGGCAAATTTTCTGATTCGAATAAACTTCAAACGTTTTAATCCGAACATCTAAATCAAGAGAACTTAAATCTCTTTTTTTTGTCAATCATGTAATTACTAATGAGTTTTGGAATATTCTGGCGAAGTGGGGCCCAAATCAGCAGCCCTAGATGTTATTGCCGAGGTCATGACAGTGACGAACAACAGTGGACTGTAAGATGCCAAGGTCGCCTGATACTTTCTGGGTTCGACTCACTGGATTTGCCTCGATGGCTTGCAGCTCAGCTTCGGAATACAGGCTTTCAAGCCTACCTAACGTTGCCTGATCGTCGGTGTTTTTTTGTAACCCTAGCGAAATTCCTTCAACCCTCTGGTTACCGTACTGTTATCAACTGAACTCTTATTTTTCACCGCACAACAAATGTTTTTGGTTCCTTAGGCGGCGTTATGGACCAGTTCGAACTCATAAAGTAAAAGTTTCCGAATCAGACTACGTTTCACATTCATCTGTACAGCTTTCAGATCACACACACGGAATGAAACAATGCACAACGTGTCAACGCACCAACTACGACAATACTACCAAAGCAAAAGTTTCCGAATCAGACTACTTTCACATTCATCTGTACAGCTTTCAGATCACACACGGAATGAAACAATGCACAACGTGTCAACGCACCAACTACGATAATACTACCAAAGCAAAAGTTTCCGAATCAGACTACGTTTCACATTCATCTGTACAGCTTTCAGATCACACACAGAATGAAACAATGCACAACGTGTCAACGCACCAACTACGACAATACTACCAAAGCAAAAGTTTCCGAATCAGACTACTTTCACATTCATCTGTACAGCTTTCAGATCACACACGGAATGAAACAATGCACAACGTGTCAACGCACCAACTACGACAATACTACCAAAGCAAAAGTTTCCAAATCAGACTACTTTCACATTCATCTGTACGGCTTTCAGATCACACACGGAAGGAATCAATGCACAACGTGTCAACGCACCAACTACGATGATACTACCAAAGTAAAAGTTTCCGAATCAGACTACGTTGAACATTCATCTGTGCGGCTTTCAGATCACACAGAGAATGAAACAATGCATAACGTTGTCAGCGTGCCAACAACTACGATACTACTAGCCATAGCGGTACCTACCACAGCTTGAATTGCTTCAGTCACGTGATATACTTACCGTAAACTAGGGAAATATTACCAAACTTTTAACTAATTTACTTAGCTTTTCTTAGATATGGTACAAAGATGTCAGATTGATTATAGCATCGACTGACGCTTGAGTAGTCACCCATTTAAGTATTAAACAGGCTTATCGCTGCTTAACCTCAGTTATCTCGCGGGAAACCGTGCTTTTAGCGTGACTTCATCGTAAGTCCTACCAATTATGTAATCGACGTAGAAGAAGATGGATTAGTATTTAATCTAGATTAATCGGATTTTTGGTCCCAAATCTGGATAGATCAGTTGTTATTTCATTAAGCAAAGTAGAGAGACGTGATAATTCTAGTTTTAAAGAAACTGCAATATTATGACAAATATTCCAGATTTTTTTTATGTCGGCTGACACTTTTAAAAGCAATGAACCGTCGGTCACGTGGGCACTGACGTAAAATAACAAAAAAGTGAACAACTTCCAAACTGCCTAATTCTTACCTCGTGATGACCAATCAAGATAGATGGCATGTCATCAAAAGTTTCTTAATCATAAATAGTGCGTTTTTAACGCAAGTGATACGATTGGTGTTTTTATAAGTGTAGTTTTAAATTCGTCTTTAGTGAGAATTCATGATACCCATATACGCGCGTTTCCGAGTACACGTACTCGTTTACTTGTATGCGCGCGTGCGTGTGTGTATACGCGCGAGCACACACACACACACACACACACACACACAGTATGTGCAATGAAAAAAAATGCATGGAAATTGCGAAGTTGCATAAGTCCAAATCAATATCATAAAAGAAGTTTTGAGTAAATTCCTATGACTGGCATATTTTGTATTCTGTACCTCTTAGAATACTAAGATTACATTAAACACTGCGTTTGACTTAAAAAATAAGAGGGAGATAGAGAGAGAGAGAGAGAGAGAGAGAGAGAGAGAGAGAGAGAGAGAGAGAGGGGAACACAAATGGATTGAATGAAATAGGTACAGAGAAATATATTTGAACACACACACACACACACACACACATATATATATATATAGATATATATATAGAGAGAGATGAGAAAAGAGGGACAGATAAGGAACGATAGATAGATAGATAGATAGAGAGAGAGAGAGAGAGAGAGAGAGAGAGAGAGAGAGAGAGGAGGATTTATATGAGCAGAATCAAATAGATATATAGAAATATATTTGAACAGATTAACCGATAGGTCGATAGGGAAAATAGGGGAGAGAAAGATGAACTCAAATGTGCAGAATGAAATATATATGTACGCATATATGTATACTAGTATATATAAATATATATTCACACACACACACACACACACACACACACACACACACACACACACACACACACACACTCACACACATATATATATATATATATACTAATATATATAAATATATTTGCACACACACACAGATTTATATATATATATATATATATATATATATATATATATATATATATATATATATATAAATAGAGAGAGAGAGAGAGAGATATCAACAGATTTAGATATTGTTGACGGAGATAAAGAGATAGGGACAGAGAACTTATATGAACCGAATAAAATAGACTTATAGAAGTGTATTTGAAGTGACTGACATTGAGATATATATATATATATATATATATATATATATATATATAGAGAGAGAGAGAGAGAGAGAGAGAAAAGAAAAGAAAAGAACAGACAACGCCAAAAAAATCACAGGAATAATTTTTTCCATTATTTTGAAAACATTTTTTAAAAATTTCCGCTGAATATCTTGAGACTCTAAAAAACCCTTTGGGCATAAATACAAGAAAGATAAAAAATGTCATTTATTTTTTTATTAACTCTTTTAGAAGTGATGAATTATCAGGATGTGAAGTGGTTGCAGAGTTTCTCAGCCTTCCTTTCCCTAATACGATTAGTCATTTGGTTTGGTTTATTTCTTTGCTCAACGACATATCAACCTTCGTGGGTTATTTAATGCCAAAACCATCCTTGTAAAAGAACAGTTGTACAACTGTTGGAATAAAGGAGATTATTTCCCAAGGGTATTAGTCCAAAAGTGAACATAATAGTGTGACAGGAGTTCGAACTCGCGTACTATGATGTCGCAGTCCAGCACATTAGACACTACACTACACTATGTGTATTTACCCAAACCCTCCACACGAGTAGAATGTGACACAAGGTCAATTTTTTATCCGGAATCTAATAGGTTGAGTTAAGAGTTTTCCTTCTCTTAGACTGGTTACCATACCAAGCTTAATGAGCCAAGTCTGCCCTACTATTAACCATAGACAGAGGGAGAATAATTGTATTCATACGTTTCCCAAGGGTATTAGCGCTATATGAAATGCAAACAGTATCGTCCAAGATTTGAACACTGATCGCTGTGTCCATTTTCTACACTACAAAAAGAAAAATGTAGCACCTAGTGAGAATCAAAGTCACCGTTAATGGTCTTCAAGCCTGACTTGTTAACCTTTACACCAAGCGAATTCCCTTATCTTATGTCTATCTTCACACATGCAGAGAGAGAGAGAGAGAGAGAGAGAGATAGATAGATAGATAGATAGAGAGAATGTTTATTTGTATATTATCTTTCTTCATTAGTAATGAAAAGATATTCTATTTTCAAAGTCTGTATATTAAAGTGATAATAATGATTATTATTATAATTGCCTAATCTTATGCGTATCTTCACATACACACACACACACAGAGGGAGAGAGAGAGAGAGAAATGTTTATTGGTATATCTTCTTTCTTTATTTTTAATTTTCAAAGTGTTCATTAGTAATTTTCAAAGTCTCCACTGTATATTAAAGTAATAATAGCTCTGATTAAGGACTTATGACATATATTTCCATTTTGATTTCTACATCTAATCGTATCGATCTCATTCTAGTCACATCTACGGATAAACCAATGCTTGTCTGCTAATTTAATTGTAGATTAGCAAGGAGTTAGGATTTGTGAATCTTTCATGCGGATTATTGAAATGTCATTTGTAAAAAAAAAAAAAAAAAAAGAAAAAAGAAAAGAAAAGATAGATAAAAAATGAATTAAAATTTTAGATTCTTTGAGAGATTTTTTTTTAGAGGGAGTCAAAAGTTTTGCAATATTCTTGTCACGTGAGGCCCAATTCCTCAGCACCGGCAGCTTTAGCCGAGGTTGTGAAGGTGACGAACCACACTGAACTGTGAGATGCCGAATTCACCGGATACTCTCCGAGTACTACTCGCCACGGATTTAAGCCTACCTGACATCCTTCGATCGTCGAAGTTCTGGCAGCCCCAGCGAATTTTTTTCAACCATCTGGTTACTTTATTGTGATCAACAGCATATTCGCCTTTTGCCATAATATATGTTTTTGACTGCTTTCACGGCTTTATGGTCCATTTCGAACTGTTAAAGTATAAGTTAAAGTTTCTAAATTAGATTACGTTACTCGTTCATCCGAGTGGTTTTTAAATCACACACAATGGCCAACGTGTCAGTCCACCAACTATTTCTATATTACTATTCTCAGTGGCTACCCTCAAGGCATGAACCGCTTTGTTCACGTGAAATACGCGCCATAAACAAGCACGTAACCAAATCTTGCAAAAACTTTTGACTCACCCAAATAGGATTTTTAGTTTCTTCGAAGAGTTATGGATATTCCAAAAGATTTGTTAAAGTTTCAATAAAATTGTTTTATTATTCTCTGTCAGAAAATAGGGAACAAACTCTTTCGTTTTCAATTTTTTTTTCGCTGGAATGTAGTCGAACATGAACTATTTATTTACCAAACCTCTCTAACCACGGGAATTATGTGACACAAGATCCATTTAAAGCGGACTCAAGCTGGTTTGAATTCAGAGTCTTTCTTCTTCAAGACAGGTTGCCTAACCAAGTCTAACGAACCCAGTCTGCCCTACTATTTACCCATAACTGGACGGGATAGAACAGATATAGTCATGCCTTTCCCAAGAGCATTAGAATGAAGTGAAACACAAACAGCTTCGTCCGCGATTTGAACTCTTGACGTCAATTTCATTTCCAACAACGATAACCGTTACACTAAGAACACCTCCAAAGAGTCGACCATAGATTAATTCATTTCGCTAATTGCCGTCCTTAATTGTGTGGCAAGCTTTTTCAAAATTTTCATTATTTCGACTTGTTGAAGTTTGGCCAGATCGTGATCAGCCATCAAGTGGTATTTCCTTTTATTTGAAATGCAAATACTACTCATATATTTAAAAAAAAATTCTCGAAGAGTTACAACTGTTCTATCAGCCATTTCTTCCTTCAAATATAACTTTGGGCATCTTATTTTCCATTTGTTCGTATGGTCACATTTAAACTTTTTGCACAATTTTTAGTCGATCACAGTCGTGTCTAGTCTTGTATTCTCTTTGCACTTATTATTATTATTATTATTATTATTATTATTTGGTCCGTGATTATACACCTCAACTTTATATACTATACATTCATATTGACATTTACCCTTAAGGGGACATACTATCTTATAAATACAGTTACATCTAGGGATTATGTGGCTTATCATTAAGTTTTTTCGGTCTTGCTTTTATAAATTAACCCAGTAACATTGGGCATGTAACTGTAATTCAATTTAACTGAATTTTTATTAAATATTTTATATAGTTGATTAGGAGGGGGAGACAATTCTTCCCTAATTTATTAGTTAAAACTATACTAAAAGGCCACGTAAACCATAGAATTTTCCATGATGTATTCTTCCCCCTGACCATATAGATTGGATGTTTCATTTATAGTTCTATAGACAAGTTTGGTTTTTGTAACCGCTATTCTTTAGCGACACCTCATAATCGTGCTTTCTTAGAGTAAAGATGTTAATAACAGAAGAATTTGTAGATAATCTAAACAGCACCATTAGGGTTAAGTTAGAAAACTTGTCTAGGATAGTTACAACCCACATTGATAAAACGTATGTATTGGTTATTTTTCATATATATATATATATATATATATATATATATATATATATTATACATGTTTTACACACACACACACACACACACACACACACACACACACACACACACACACACACACACACACACACATATATATATATATATATATATATATGTGTGTGTGTGTGTGTGTGTGTGTAACATTTATAAGAAAGCCATAAAAAACGGGTAATAAACATGTTGAATCACTTTTCATTTATATTTTGCTGATTTAGCAGATTTTTTATCAGTACAATTTCTAATTTTTGTTTAGAAGATTAATTTCTGAGTAAAAATGAAAAATAAAATAAAAAACAATTTTTTTTATAAAGCTCAATATTTTACGCTTGGTAAGATTCATAAGTCAACTTTATTTTTAACATTCACCATATCTGATTCATAAACCATCAAATTGAAATTCTTTTTTTTTTTTTACAAGAAGCTAATTTGGGCCGGAAGTTTATTTCAAAAAGTAAAAACCTTTTCTAATTCTTTATTTTGATTATCTTTTTTAAATAATCAAAAAAGCTTTAAAGGGCTACGGTTTGCAATTTACGTTAATAATTTCTAAACATCAAACGTTCCGATTTACATTAAAAGACATTTTTTGTGACGACTATAATGAAAGCAGTGGCTTAGTGGGTAGAGTGTCATACCAAAGACTTTAAAAATGGTACTTGATACCTCCTTGCCTAACACTCAGCAATATAAAGTATGTATCAAGGGTAAAGTGGAGCAATCTAGGGACTGGAGTAGTAGCTATTGAAAAGGCAGCCTTCTGGTCACCCTCGACTACTGTTGCCAACAACAACCACAATGAAAGCAAAACCATAAACACAAACAAAAATATATAGTCATGGTCTTCATCTTCATATAGTATCTTTCAAATTCTATCACGCCGAGTCGGTATTTGTATACAAAAGAAAGTTTAAAACCGAAATCAGTTTGTGGTCCTTTTTAGCGTAAAATATAATTTAAGAATCAATTTTCTAAAAATATTTTTTGCATATTAATCTGAATTTCTGTTGTTTGATTCGAAGAAGTCTTGAGTAAATAATTTTTCTAGAAGGGGTGAGTTATCCAAACCCTTAAATGTTTAAAAGTCAGTTATCTAAACCCTTAAATGTGTAAGAGTCAATTATCCAAACCCTTAAATGTTTAAGGGTCAGTTGTCTAAACCCTTACATGTTTAAGGGTCAGTTGTCTAAACCCTTACATGTTTAAGGGTCAGTTATCCAGACCTTTAAACGTTTATTTTTTTCACTTTGAAATATAATCGTTAAACTTTTAATGTAAGTATTTTTAGTCTGATCAAGATTAGTTAAGAATAGAGAATATAAATTTTAACATGAAATAGGAGATAATATATTTAAAAAATTCGTTTATAGCAAAGTGTCTGTTCGATATAATCAAACACGTTGAAAGAAAAAAAATCTTTAAGCGTATTTATTTTTAATCTTGTAAATTACTTTGAATTAATCGTGGAATATAAAATTCCTCAAATGCCTTCTTGTTTCAGCTTCATAGATCTTTATTTTTTAAAACTGCAAGTGACTTTTCAGCCATCATGCATATATATATATATATATATATATATATATATATATATATATATATATATATATATATATATATATATATGTTGGGTTAAAGAGCATGCATTGTTTCCTCTTCAAAATCTTCAAATAAAGACCTTCAGGTCTTCTTGTTATTTTTCTTATGTCTGGGTCAAGATGGTGAAGAAAGTGTCCCATACTAGCCCAAGTCATCCTAGTCATCCTCGGGGGTTGTGTGTGGTTGTTTGTTACTGTGAGTTTTATCTATATTTATTTAGAGTGGTTTTTCTTCTTTTTTTATAGATGGGGTTTCTTCACCATCTTTACCCAGAGAAGAAAAATGACAAGAAGTCTGGCGTGTCTTCACTTGAAGATTTTGAAAATGAAACAATTGTAACACACACACACACACACACACACACACACACACACACACACACACACACACACACACACACACATATATATATATATATATATATATATATATATTTAGATGGACCGAAAAAAATTGAGGTAAACTAGGGATGGCTATTATCAATTCTTTTCTTTAGTGAATATCGAATTCAGTTGATTGAACGAAAGGAATAAATTAGAATTTGGGGACAAAAAAAGAATTCCATCTTTGTTGTTTGAGAAAAACAAAAAATTGCTTTCATGTTTGATGACGCCATTTTTTTTTTTTTGCTGAACGGGAAGAATTTGTCATATTTTTTCCGAAAACTTTTAGATCCTTAGTTGAAGGCATTCGCGGTGTAATGAATATCGTCGCAGTAAACAGACAAGGCCACCCGATTTCAAAACCTGGACGAGACTGTTTTGTGTTTCACATTGTATTATTACTTTTGGGAAGGTATGAATCAAACTATCCTCCCTCCAGCTATAGGTAAAATAGTAGGGCAGACTTAACCCTTTTAACAATGGTATGTTAACCGGTGTAGGAGAAGGAAAACTTTGAATTCAAACCTGTTAAACTCCGCAAAAAATTGACCTTGTGTCACATCCAGCTCGTGAATACATTTGTATCAAACTAACCCCTCCGTCATTGTCAGGAAGAGACGCAAGGTTAATTTTTGAAGCGGAATACAACTGATTTGAATTTAGAGTTTTCCTTCTCCTACATCGGTTGCAGAATAAGTCTAAAGAACATAGTCTGCCCTACTATTTACCCACACTTGTATAGAGATCAGATGGTTTCATGCCTTTACCAAAAGGCATTAACACATAAGTAAAAAGCAAAGAGCCTCGCACACGATAAATGTTAGATTGTCAAATAAGTATACAAGGAATTGTCAATAGGTTGAAAGAATTTACGAAATTTGCGTATTGAACATTGGAAGAATTTACTTACAAGATACAGCTGGAGTGTTCTTTGCAATAAAATTTTCTGGTTCTTGAAATAAAAACGATTCGCAGCGCATATTGCTTCCTTCTCTAATACCCAGCCTCGATCTGACTGGATCTGAAAAAAAAAATGAATAAATAAATAAATGAATAAATACAATCTCTCTTGATAATAAAAGTTAAAAATGTATATTTATGAAACAATCAATATTTATCATTCTCAAAGGTTTTCCATCAGCTTTCTGTATTTTGTCTGTGGATATTTCTCTGATGTAATTCACTAATTTCATATCGAAGACTAACTTTGCTAAAAGAGAGGTTTATTTATCTCTGCCTCCCACTGGACGGGACTTGACACAAGGTCAATGACCCGAAGGTTGATTATAGTGGGATTTAGGTGGGGGGAAGTCGGGCACGAGCCGATGCTCGAGCCCTGCTGGACTATGCTGGTCATCGGTCCACTTAGTGCAATGTGGGCCTGATGAGCCTAGCTGGACATGGACACAAATCTGGGCCCAGGCACGTATGCCTGATTATAGCTTAAACTGGACAGTGCTATACAAGGGTGACAAAGGTGTCAATGATGCAACTCGCCCACCTGAAGGTGGCCCAACCGAAGCCGGGAGCCTTTCGGCCTCAAGTCTGCCTTTGTTGGACAGTGCCCGCTAGCGTCAAAGCCAACAGTCAATTAATGCCGTCGGCCTTTGCTAAAAGAGTGGCGTTCCGCTTTTGAACACACACACACACACACATACACACACACACACATACACACACATACACACAAATGTGTATGTATGTATAAAACTCAAATCCAAATATAAACATTGAAATAAATTCCAACTAAGCCATTTGGAAATCTACAACTTCAAAGACTTAATAATAATTTTAATAATGATATTCTAGCAGATTACCTCATTTCGAACTTGCCATCTTGTGGATTTTGTTGGCCTAAAGTTTTATGATAGAGTAAAAATCAAAGAAAACGAAGAGAGCCAAGTACTAAGACCTTGCCAGAGAACTAAGAAAGCTGTGGAACATGAGGGTGACGGTGAAACCAATTGTAATTCGTACACTCGGGACGATCTACAAAGACTGGGTAAGGGGTCTGGAAGAGTTGGAAATTGGAGGACAAGCCAAAACCATTCAGATTACTGTATTGTAGAGATCAATCAGAATACCGTGAAGAGTCCCGGAGACCCGAGGAGACTTGCTGTCACTCGGAATACAGCGAAAGACCCTCAGCTAACACTGGGGTGAAAAACTCGCTTGGAGTATAATAAATAAATAGATAAATAAATAAAGATGAAATAAAAAACAAATAAAAAATAAACTAAATAAATAATTAGATAAAAATGAATGAATAAATAAATAAATAAAAATAATCATGATAATAAAAATAAATCAAATAAAGATGAAACAAAAATATGCGTCAATAAATAATTAATAAACAAAATTTATGAATTAAATAAGTTGATAAAAATTCCCTTTTGCCATTCCGGTGGACCAAAATAAAAGACAGCGAAAAAAATAAAAAAAAATATACTCGGATCTTGCTAGAGAGCAAAAGAACTGTGGAACATGAGAATGACGGTGGTACCAATTGTCGTTGTTGCACTTGGAACAGTCCCCTAAGCTTGATCAAAAGACTGGAAGAATAGAAAATTAGAGGAAGAAACGAGATCATCCAGACCACCGCTTTGTAAAGATCGGCTAGAATACTGAGAAGAGTCCTAGATCCCTGAGGAGACATGCTATGCCGTCTTTTTGACTTCTGTGAAAACCACAAGGTAATACTGGTGTGAAAAATCCGCTGAGTTGAATAACAATCATATATCAAAACACACAAAAAACTTTTACATAATATATATATATATATATATATATATATATATATATATATATATAAACAGGTGACATCTCCACACTAGACCGAACCCCTCTTAAACTAGTAGACAAATTCACCTACCTAGGAAGCAGCGTCTCATCAACCGAAAAGGACATCGACACGCGGCTAACGAAGGCATGGATAGCTATCAATAGGCTATCCATCATATGGAAATCAGACCTAATCGATAAAATAAAACGCAGTTTCTTCCAGGCAGCTGTCGTATCGATACTGCTGTGTGGATGCACTACATGGACGCTAACAAAACGGCTGGAGAAGAAGCTAGACGGCAATTACACAAGAATGCTGCGAGCAATCTTGAACAAGTCCTGGCGGCAACACCCCACAAGACACCAACTATACGGCCACCTGCCACCCATCACGAAAACTATAAAAGTTAGACGAACCAGACATGCAGGACACTGCTGGAGAAGCAGGGACGAGCTCATAAGTGATGTACTCCTATGGACCCCCACATATGGCTGGGCAAAAGCAGGACGACCCGCTCGAACATACATACAGCAGCTATTTGAGGATAGGGAATGTAGCCCTGAAGACTTGCCAGAGGTGAAGAACGATGAGGAGAAGTGGCGAGAGAGGGTCAGGGATATCCGTGCTAGCGGCACGACATGATGATGATGATGATGAGGATATACTCATGCATATTTAAGTAATTGACAAAAGACCTGGTGCATTCTCGTATATCCAATATTATTTTAGATATTATGTTCATCATTTTTTTCTTAACTCATTAGAAAAGAACGCCAGTATCATTTTGGTCATTTATTAAGACATTGGATTAAATATTTAAATACAATATTCATTCATTCAGACAGTCTTCACTGTTAATATTTTACTAACTCCCCCCCCAGACAGTATGTACCACATAGCCAATTCACCAAGGGGGAAGGCGCCTCTGGTGGTGTAATGGTTAGCAAGCTCGACTAGCAAACCTACACGAGTGAGTTCGAGTGTCATTGGGTGCCCCTTTCATATGGCCTTGTGCCACATCTAAGCAAAAGCTTAGTAAATTCCCAATTCACCAAGGGGAATCAAGAGTGAACTCGTGCCAGAGGCCAAAAATAGAACAGCTCACAAAAATAGTGTAACGCAGTTATGTCTATCCAAAACAAATTTGCTTATTTTATTTCCATCTTTGTATAACATAAGGGTTTGGAGGAGATAAGACGCATTTTTATTTGACATGTTTTTCGGAGTTATTTTCATAGTTTATGATTTAATATTGATTGATAAATAAAAGAACTAGGAAACTGAATTGTTTTAAGAGTCGAATTGTGGAGAAATGTCTTAATTTATGACGGCTACCATTAAACCTGAAACATCGAACGATGCCTGATATCTTGTACCAGTTATATTGTCAGTGACGTCAGCAATGACGTCAAACAATTTTAAAAATCCATGTGGGCCAATATAAAGATCGGGTGATTACATAACAACAACAACTATTTCTTCTTCTTCTTCTTCTTCTTCTTCTTCTTCTTCTTCTTCTTCTTCTTCTTCTTCTTCTTCTTCTTCTTCTTCTTCGTGAGTTCTGGACAGTGAATTGTATATCTATTTAAATTCACATTGTTTTGGAGCACGCTTAATCAGCGTATCAAAATGGTCAAATGATTATAAATATAATTATGAATGTTTTTTTTTGTTTCTGTGTGCACAAGAGTGGGAATTAGAAGCACTTGTCTAAAGAGATGGTCCCAAGTGGTATGTGTTGACGTATATCACTGAGGAATGCGATGTAGAGTGTGCAGTTTTCTAAGTTCTCATTGCAAACGAATTCATATCGTGAAAGCAGGAGTAGACACAGAAAATACCAATGCACAATGAATGATGCGAATTAGTTGAGCTTCACCAGACAAATTATTGTTATTTAATTGCAGAATGATTTTTTTTAATATTATCATTTTTCGTTGGTTATATCTTATCATTCAGTTTAGTTAGGCTTAGAACTATTCGGTTTAGTGCACGTGCAGGTACACACATTGAGCGCGTGGAGGATGTGACAATCACAAATGTCATAATAAAAACCCCAGATATAAAATGTGACTGGGGTGCGAATGACGTCATGCGATTGACTGGGATTCTTGGTGATTTTGAAAAAAGCTGTGAGTTGAGAGCTGACGCTGGACGAAGCGATTTGAGATCCGAAGCTGGGCAGGGCCAGTTGAGATTTGAAGCTGGACGAGGCGAGTCTAGTTGGGTCTACGGGATGCGCCGCGCGTTGTGGGGTCAGATGGAACAGTCAGCATAGTAAAAATTGTGTCTCTCTCTTCTCGTGTCGAAAGACTAAACTCAAGAAGTCAATAAACGTTTTGTACCTGAACAAAAAAAGTCGTTAGTGTTTCGAGATTCCTATGCATATGAACATTTTACATATATGTATATTTCACATATTCGTATCTTGGCTGTATTTTTGGCCCTATGTTACACTATAAGTATAAACTAGTTCTGTCATTGAGACTTAGAATACACTAACTGTATCTTTAGTAGAAGAGTGTCTTGACGGATGTCTTGAGTATGAACTTAAACTGCATTTAAGGGTGGGATATGGTGTTCTGCAGGGTGTAGAGTACCACTTAATTCCTATTTCTCCCAGGTCCATTCTGACCCATGGTTGTAGTACCTGTTAGAATCTCATCTATGTCGGCCCAGTCGGCTAGGGCTGTAGAATACATCGTCTGTATCTCAGAAGTGGGTTAAGACTGCCCAACGAGTGTCCTATATATGACACTAAACAATCTGATGGTGAGGCTAAAGTAATGCTGGAGCATTGGGGAATGCGGAATACCCCTCTGCTGCCATCGCTCCCAGGTCCACTCTGGCCTGGTCCTAACTATGGGTCAAATAGAACGAAAACTGCTTATGCTAAACTAAAATGTTTGAAATAGAACTTTTTATATGCATATAAATGGATTTGGCATTAAATAACCTACAATGGTTGATATGCCATATAACCAAACCAAACCAAAGCCATCAATGGATTAAAGAGGTATTTTTAAAAATGATCAGTTGCTCCCGTACGCGCGTGCACACACACACACACACACACACACACACACACACACACACACACACACACACACACACACAATCTCTTGCGAAACAACAACACCAAATATGTAAATATGAACGTATAATGAACGTGGTTCTTTAACCAGTAGCATAAATCAACCCTAGAAAAGTTGATATACCATTAAGATTAATTAATTAATCAACCAACAGTAAAACAATAGAGTAGAAATTCTCGTGGAGAAGAGGAAATGATCTCTTAGAAGTTTAATATTCAAAAGGATCATTATATTCAGAAAATGAAAATAAAAATGTTATATTAATAGGTAAAGCTGAGAAAATGACAAAATAGGAGAAGGGGGATTCCCCGTCGTGTAGTGACGAACGTAATGGACTACGACATCGGAGTTCAAACGCCAGTTATGCTAATACGTTCACTTTTGGACCGATAATTTTGAGAGAGAAAGGTATGTACACCCTTATTCTCCTAGCTATGGGTTAAATAGTGACACTGATGTTTCTCTTTCAGGATGGCTTTAGCATTTAATAACCCAGAAATATTGGCTCGTCATTAAAAGAAATAACCTAATAAAAAAAATAAATAAAAAGAAGATGTAATTTTTATAGCAGACTACAGAATGAAGAGAAAAAGATAAATTGGATGTAAAAATTTTCGGAGAAAAAAGAAATTATTGAATGACACGGAAGTCTATTTGTTAAATAATAGATTATATGTATCTGTATCTGTATGGACAATTTTAATAGATTTAAACGACTGTCCCAAAAGTGAAAGCCTTTAATGTCAAATAAGTCTAAATGACAAGTGATGACACTGAGATAAATTTGAAAACTTGGCTGCAATAGGATAATCTCAGTCAGGTGATCGAAGAGTTATAGAGATCAGAAGTTAGATTGTAACTTTAAATTAGCTATCGCAGAGGTACAGAAGAGGGCAGTTGAAGTTTCCACACCTAATTTGAATCTATGGCCTGAGTGCTTCTGGCAACGTGAGGAGAATAAAAGAACAAAATTATGGGTGCACACAAAAAGTTCATTATTATTAATCAATCATCGTTATTATTCATCAGTCATTATTCCTTTATCATCAGGCACGACCCGTTTTTAAAAGGCAGAATTGAAGCAACCGGCCTAGTGGGAAGTCAGGCCTAACTTTTATTCCAGGAGGAGTTGTAGCCCTTCAATTGTAAATATTAACCAGTCTTTCTCTAATTGAACAACTCACGGTAGCAAGCCAGCTATAAACCCTACAAGAAAATTCTAAAGTGTCTGTGTTGTTTTACTATATCAACCTTCGCGTTCTCCGACATATGCCTGAGTGACCATGTGGCATCCTGTCCCTGCTAGTTATTTATACTTATGACTACGCTACAATCGGAAGAACACAACACTACAAGTCACGGTGAGATAGATCAACTAAACATAAAAACTAAAACTTGTAACGTAGAAAAATGCTTGAAAAGGACATCATACAACTGATGAGGGTAACAATGAATAAATTCCGAATTCAATAAATAGTTTAATTAATTGATTGATTGATTTTAACAGCATATCAATCCGTCGACGGTTATTTTAAGCCAAGAGGTTTGGGAATTACATTCATTCATATTTACATTTTTTGTGTTGTTGTTTAAGTTATTTTTGCATACAGTCCTATGAAATACAAATAGTTTTGAAACAAATCTATTTGACCCATAAATGTGACCTTATAGGTACTACCGCTCCGGGTCAGAGTAGACCTGGGAGTAATGGCAATGAAAGGGTACTGAACACTTAGCAAATCTTTCGAACTGGAACTTCATCATCAGATGAAGTTTAGTGTCATACCCAGGAGACACACATTTTTCTTTTTTGATCATTCAGGAGAATGGATTCAGTCAGGATATTTTAAGTCACGTCGACATAGCGAATAACGTTTTAAAAGACAGTTTAGAATTTATCGTTGTAAAAACTTCAATTGCACTTTGTTTAAAATTCCGATCGAATCAATTCCTGAACTCCCTTAAAACCTCAACATACTAACCCTAACCCTAACCATTTGGCCAATCAACTCTGTTGTATTGACTTTCTTACTCTTCCCAAACCTCTCATAATCCCTCACAGACTCCATGCCTTCCTTGAATCTCTTCTGTCACTCAAAAACTGATGCTCAATTCATGCAAGATGCTCCAAAAGCAGTCTGAAGCTTTCCATACGTTTCTGTGGCATTTTTTCCGAGTTAAAATTTTTTCTAAAAACATTACGTGTTGATTTTAGACAAAAATGACCTTTTAGTTTATCTTATAAAACAAAACACTTATTTTCACTGGTCCCGTAACCAGGTTTGGTCGTGGAGGAGCATCACTCATGCAGCATATCTTGGACAGGAATACACTGACGGCACCCATTCCTCTCCACAACTAGTTTGAATTCAAAGTTTTCCTTCTCCTACACCGGTTGCCATACCAAGACTAAATAGCTCAATCTGCCCTACTATTTACTCATAGCTGGAAGGAGAATAGTTAGATTCATTAATACCCAAGGGTATCAGCACAACGCGAAATACCACCAGCATCGCTCAGGATTTGAACTCGAGTAGCTAAGTCCACTTTCTATGCCATAACCGTTCGGCTACGAGCGCCTCCAAACAAATACTCCGGAAGGGTGAAATTAAGTCGATCGTTTTTTCTCTTGCTAAGCATAATCGAGTTTATCGCTTGGCGCCTGAGGCACACCTAAAGGAGAATGTCAAGGAAACAAAGTATTTTTAGTAATGGCTATGTAGGAGTTTCCCGCTGTAAAATCACTTCATATAAAATATTCGCAGATCTGTTATTGATCATACGCCTCACCAACGCACGAATGTGGCACAAGGCCGTTTTTAAGGTGGGTCCAGTCACAGGGCCGAAGCCTACACGCGTCCGGCAAGGCCAAAGATACCTTCGGCTCGATCGGCATTCCTCTTATTAGGGGCGCCTCAGGCGCCAGGCAATAATATTCGCATATCTGACTTAGTGGGAAGTTGGATAAATCCTTATATTTTCTTAAAATCATTGTGACGACCGAACATTCCTGTGTGACGTCAGTACCTATCATTGCCAGATTCCTCTAAGAACCATATCTTCAAATAAGTTACAATAATAAAGGGATTTCATTTTGATTGCAATGGTATGCGAAGTGATGTAGACGATGAGAATTGTTTTAACGGAGCTAGCAGAATAGTTTCGCTCCTGGAGATCTATTCGTTCGGCTTGCATTTAAATCTAAGCCTCTTTGAATCTAAGCTCCCGTCTTATAACCAACCATCTTAAAGTTGGCTAGCATTCTTAGAGATATATAATGATATACCACGGACGAAGTGAATAGCTGCGATTTTGTACAAGACTCTTCTACGTAATCGTATTATATTCATCACAAGCATTCAATCAGTGAAAAGAAAGGAGGTATTACTTGAGTACAGAAATAGTTTGTGTGTGTGTGTGTGTGTGTGTGTGTGTGTTACATGTAACACTCGATCAGTGATTTGCCTTCAAATTAATATGAAATCTTTGATAAGTTAAAACCTCAAAGGTCAAGTATGATTAAAACGAAAGACGTAGACAGTTGTTAATCTTTTTTTTTTCATTTTTAAATCGTATTACTGAAACATTTCCAAATTTGTCTTTAACTGTTTAAACTAATTCGTTACTAACACTTTTTTAAAATATTGACTTAAATGAAAAATTACTATCTTTTCTTTTGCATGTCAAGACAGCTGGGGCTGTAGAATATACCGACTGCATTTTTGCTGAAGGGTAAGACCCCACCTAACGAGTGTCCTGATATGACACTAAACAATCTGATCGTGAGGCTCCAGATATACTGGGGCGTTGTGGAATGTGAAAATCCCCTTCATTGCCACCGCTTCCAGGTCCACTTTGTCCTGGAGTGATAGCACCTGATAGGGTCCTATCAATAGGTCAAATAGAACTGTTTGACATTTAAACAGTGCAAAAAAATGGCATGCTAAATTGAATTGTTTAAAAAAGAACTGTTAAATGATTTATCTATTTGTAAATAAATGACTGATATTAGTGATACATAGAAATACTTGGAACATTTTATATTGGACTTATGCTAAATTGAATTGTTTGAAATAGAAGTGTTTTATCATTGAACTGTGAGTAAACAAATGCTTGATGCTTAATTGAATTGTTATTGAATTAGGAACTATGTAACTTTGTAGACTTATATTTACAAATCATATATATCTGATATATAAGAATAAACCGGATTTGGGATTAGATAACCTACAATGGTTGATATGCCATAAAACCGATCTAAACCAAAATTTTCTTTGATTGAAATATCAATTCAGTTTTAGTAATATCAGAGAAGAAAAAAGAAAGAAACAAAAGAAGTATGATCCTGTCTGTGGAGCTTAAAATAGACTAACTGTATCCCCTGCAGAGGACTAAGACCCCTTCCCCACCCCAAAAAAGAAAAAAGAAGCGGCGTCCTGGGTATGGCCCTAAACTGCATCTGGTAGTGAGGCACTTGTTCTATAGCTCTGGGGAGAGTGGAGTGATTGTACTCATTAGGGTCCCATCTATGAGTAAAATAGAACGGTTTCAAAAATATTTGTATTCGATTAGCGTACTTGATGTCATATATTGTAAATTGTATTAAGAATAATTACTTGAAGTAATAATTTTTTCCAAGGATAGTACTTTCTTAGTTTTGAGTCTTTGTTTAATGGCATGTAAACCTTTGTAAGTTATTAGTTTTTCCAAGGATAGTACTTTCTTGTTTAATGGCATGTAAACCTTTGTAAGTTATTAGTTTTTCCAAGGATAGTACTTTCTTAGTTTTGAGTCTTTGTTTAATGGCATGTAAACCTTTGTAAGTTATTTGATGCCAAAGCTATTCTCTTAGAAGAACAGTAGTGGTACTATTTAACTCATTGCTCGGAGGATAAGGGGGTTCATAATTTTCCCAAGGGTATTTGCCCGAAAGTGAACGTAATAGCACGTCTGGAGTTCGAACTCGTTTAATACGATTTCGCAGTCCATCGCTTTAACCATTACACTACGAGGACATCCCCGATTATTTTTTTAGTCACTGGAAACCATATAACTATGAGCAAACAAATGATTTTTATTAAATTGAAATAGTTACTTGAAACCATCTAATTATGTATAAATTACTAATATAAGACAGGAATACTTTAAACCACAAAACTGTATGTAAATCATTTGCATTAGATAGGATTCACTAACCACCAGGAATAAGATAACTCTTGATGGGTTGATATGCCGTTAAAATCAATCAATCAATCAACTAATTAAGGATGAAATGAAACCATCACCATGAAATTCCTGAATTGAAAATTACCAAAAATATTGCGAATAGCAAATATTGATCAAAGTGTATACTTTGAATTTCTGGTAATTAGTATTTATTTAAGGCTAAGATTGGAAAAAAAATCTCTTAAGTTCGGATCTATCTATCTATCTATCTATCTATCTATCATACAAAAGTTAGTTTTAGTGGCGAACATTTCCTGATCCAGTTAACTTTTCTTGGAACTCTTTTACAAGATTGTACAGTTTCCATTTCAGTATTTGTACAAAAATGCTTGAAACGCTCGTGTATGAGTCTGTGTGCGTGTGTGAGTGTGTATGCATGGGAGAGTGTGTGTGCGTGTGTAAGTGTGTGCAGATCTATCTATCTATCTATCTATCTATCTATCCCGATCTGTCTTTCTATCGCAGTTCGTATATATTTCAGCTTTGAGCCCCAGCCGTAAAACAACAAACTAGTTCTGCATAATATTCGCAGATGTAGTGATGTCAAATCTCTTTGGGTGCTCATTATTATGTCCTGGCACCAGTATAAGCCAAATTTAATACATATTTATTTCATCCCTTTTTTTTCTTTTCTGTATTGTTTCAATCAGTGTAATTATCGACATGGACTAAACTTTTAAAGAATTTTTAAAGAACTGATTAAACTGTAGCATAATGGGGCATTTAGTTTAAGAAAAAAAATAGTATATATACGTGTGTGTGTGGGAGGGCATATATATATATATATATATATATATATATATATATATATATATATATATATATATATATGAGAGTTTTATGATTCTTACTAGCTCACTTGATGAGTTAATGGAGGACCAAATGTTGCAGTATTGTTAAATAGTGCTCAATATCAATAATAGAGCATTGACACTACCATGTAATATAATATATATATATACACATATATATATGTATATACTTGTCTATATATATATATATATATATATATATATATATGTATATTTAGGCAGCATTTCTTCGTTTATGCAAATTTCATTAAATATAATAGACATTTTATGTCTACATATTTTCTTCTGGATCCGTTCGAATTCCCGTATTACTTTTATGGTATTCGGGGGGAATTGATTTATGTATTTTCCATAGTTGTATGTATCTCTAGTACTTTCTGCCCGACTTTGGGCCATCATCAGGGGAGAATCTATTACGAAAGTGATGTAACTTTTGTTTTAGCATATTACTACTGTGTAAGGGCGTCTTTGCTTTTAAATGTAATTCTATAATTAGCGCCAGTTGCTAAAGACATTTAAGTACATTAGCACTGGTTTGAAAATTAATTCTATTGAGTGTTGGTTGCAGGTTTCTAATATGTAGTGCTTCGAGAATCTGAAGTTTTTGTTTATTAGTTTGATGTTCTAATATTGTTGTGTTGTCGGTGAGAATTTTTCGTAGTTGTGTTGTTGGGCATGAATGTTTTTTTTAAATGCTGAGCTATTGAACTTGTGTCAGAAAGGTGCATTGTAAGTCTCCTCGACAGGGTAGTTGAGGTTAAACCAACATACATATATACATATATTTTGTAATAGATCCTCCCCTGATGATGGCCCAAAGTCGGGCAGAAAGTACTAGGGATACATACAACTATGGACAATACATAAATCAATTCCCCCCGAATACCATAAAAGTAATACGGGAATTCGAATGGATCCAGAAGAAAATATGTAGACATAAAATGTCTATTATGTTTAATGAAATTTGCATATATATATATATATATATATATATATATATATATGCATGTATATATGTATATATATATATACGTATACGAGGATCATTAAATAAGTTTCCAGACTTTTTTCGTATGGACACTTTTATTGATAGTACATAGATGAAACTCTAGTCCCTTTCGAAGTACTCTCCTCCGGCTGCAATGCACTTGTTGTACCGTTTCAACAACTTCTGGAAGGCCTCATGGAAGTCCTCTTGTGTGAGCGTGTCAATGACCTTCGTCAAAGCCTCTTTCATCTCCTCAATTGTCTCATAACGACAGACTCTGAGCTTAGGGAATGAACAAAAGTCACAGGGAGCAAGGTCTGGACTATAGGGACGGTGAGGAACTATCTTGATGCCCATCTTGGTCAAATAGTCTGTGACAAAGATCGAGTTGTGGACTGATGCGTTGTCCTGGTGGAAATGCCACTGACCCGATTTGAAGAGTGCTGGCCTCTTCCCAAGGAATCTCTCCCTGAACTCCCTTAAAACCTCAACATAGTAACCCTAACCCTAACCCTGTGGCCAATCAACTCTTGTGTATTGACTTTCTTACTCCTCCCAAACCTCTCATCATCCCTCACAGACTCCATGCCTTCCTTGAATCTCTTCTGCCACTCAAAAACTAATGCTCGATTCATGCAAGATGCTCCAAAAGCAGTCTCGGTGGCATTTTTTCGAGTTTAAAACAATTTTATTGCATATTGTTCTTCTAAAGTGTCCTCGCGTCCAGATTGCATTTTTGAAATTCACCAGCTGTTACAATCAGTCTTTAGTTGGGCGTACTCTAATTGCTGCTGTAGCTGTTCATTTGAACGCGAAATCATAAAAATTGGTCACTCATCTCATAAGATGTATAGCAATAACATAGTGAATTTTCAAGAGTCTATGCCAATATTGAATGCCTGTACAAAAAAGTCTGGAAACTTATTGAATGAACCACACACACACACACACACATATATATATATATATATGTAGTTTGATATATTTATAAAAAATAAAAAGTACTCAGTATCCATGATAGAATATGTTTATCTAAGTTAGGATAGCGTAGACATAGAAAGAATGTGTATCTCTCTTCCTTATGTTGAAACCTTTAACTCAAAGGTAATAAAAGGTTTCGTACCTGAACTAAGAAGTCGTTACGTGTTTTTCGTGTTTCGGGATTCCTATGTTCTATATATATATATATATATATATGTCATGAACATTCTATGTACGTTTCGCATATTCATGTATGGGTATGTTACACAGCTACTGTCAGTTTCTGGACTCTGCGTTTACACACACACACACACACACACACATATATATATATATATATATATGGTATTTTGTTTTAAAAATAAATCATTACCAATTTTTCTTGTGAGTTCCGGTGAGTTCTAGCAACATCTAAATGAAATCCCTTTGTTATTTCACCCTTTCGCTCTACCTAGAGTAGAGATGGTTTCAGTATAATGTATCATGGTCAAGTCATTTTGGTGGCTGTTTTAACGGTTAAACGGAACTACCTTGTGACATTAAGCAAACATGAGGCTACCCATAGAAAAGGAAGCCATGAAACAGGAAATTACTCTGCTTTTCCTATTTTTTGAATGTTGTGGAATTGTCTAGAAGATTGTAGATGATTCTATCAGCCTGGCGATGGATATAAAATCAGTTCCGTCACAGAAGGAGAAGGAAGAGTAGTTTCCAGCCGGCAGTGTAGAGTAATTCTTGGCCCAAAGGTCGGAGTCGGGATTTTTACCCGCTGAATTCGAAAAAAGACAACCGGTAGCGAGGAAGAATACAATAGACATCTCCTCGGCGTCCCTGCATTTTTCCAGCACTCACCTCGATAGTAGTAACGTCATAAAACAAACAAATATATTTTTGAGATGAACGGTCCTTTTCAGCTCATATCTCTTTTCGAACACAATGTGATTGACTTTACGCTTCTCTCCACACACTATGCTCGATCCCATATTTTGACAATCTAGATGTATTTGACCAGAATTCGGTTCGGACAACCGCTTTAGTTAGGATCAGGCGTCTCAGTGGCGTCCAGCGTCGTCAGTTGATAATCTTTGGTCATTCTGTTGTGTTTATTTGATAAAAACAAACGCGTGTTTAGAAACGCAACACTATCGATTGAGTGAAGAGAATCTGGCGAATATGAGAGGAGAAAGCGGTTTGTGGTTTGTCAATATTTTGCCCGCATTGAACGAGGCAACCGAAAAACAAGTGGCAATGCACACACACACACACACACACACACACACACACACACACACACACACACACAGAGTAATTTAATAACCAAT
This sequence comes from Sepioteuthis lessoniana, assembly GCA_963585895.1. Taxonomy (NCBI): domain Eukaryota; kingdom Metazoa; phylum Mollusca; class Cephalopoda; order Myopsida; family Loliginidae; genus Sepioteuthis; species Sepioteuthis lessoniana. Next base: position 56,333 of record CAUZXS010004950.1, read on the forward strand.
ATACTTGTCCATCATCCAAAGGGTTTAACATTTGCTTACATTTATGGGTGCGCATGTAGATACACATAAATGCACACATGTTCGTACACACACACATACACAGACAAGCAGACATTCATACGCACAAACACAGAGACACACTCATAGACACACACACACTTCATAATTAACATACTTGCTTATTATCCAAAGAGTATATATATATATATATATATATATATGCGCATTGTACGGCCACCTGCCTCCCATCACGAAAGCTATCCAAGTTAGACGAACCAGACATACAGGACACTGCTGGAGAAGCAGGGACGAGCTCATAAGTGATGTACTCTTATGGACCCCCACACATGGCCGTGCAAAAGCAGGACGACCAGCACGAACATACATTCAGCAACTATGTGAGGATACAGGATGTTGTCCTGAAGACCTGCCAGAGGCGATGAACGATAGGGAAAAGTGGCGAGAGAGGGTCAGGGATATCCGTGCTACCAGCACGACATAATGATGATGATGATGATATATGCGCATGAATGGGCGTTCGCGTGCCTGTGTATTTGTGTATAGGCATAGTGTATGTGTATTTGTATGGCTTTATGATCGACTGTTAACTAGACTCTATTTTTGATAAGGATCAATTTTTAAAAATCTATCTATCTATCTATCTATCTATCTATCTATCTATCTATCTATCTATCTATCTATCTCAGTCTGTTCATATCTCTCTATTTCAGATACATTTTTGAGTAATTCTTTTATAAATTACAATGCTATTTTCTCTATTTTAAGCTGTGCATTTAGGTAAAATGTTTATTGTTCTTGGTATATAGAGATGTGAGTTGTAGAGTGGTAGGACGGTTACCAGCACGGAAAATGTAATTGGCGAACCGAGTTGGGATTCTGGTCTTGCCTGCTTGGTTTTATTTGGTACTAATGTTGCAGTACACCCGCCCTCGCCACACACGGGGTGATTCTGTTTTCAAACCGCTGATCGGTTATGTGTTTGGATGACACGACTAATCTGTTATTTGCCCACGTTGTGTTTTTGATCCAGACAGCAGATCAATCGTTTATTGGAGTCGCCGGTCGATGAGACCATGCAATTAAAAAAGCAAAAAAAAAAAAAGAAAAAAAAGAAAAAGAAAAAAAAGTCGACGTCAACTGTGAACAAAACATGGCTTGTAACAATAACAATATTTAATAAAAAAAAAAGTGTCTTTAAAAATCGTACATATATTCACCCATCCTAGAGGTGAGAATTTTTAGTCACAGGCCCAGTTCACAAAATAAGTCAGTCAATTTTTCGGCTTTCAATGTCAGGCTCAAGGCCTCTCAATTTATCGTATAAGTTTTACTTTCTATTCTTGCTTTCTATAGTCTGGCATAAGGCAATCTCAAATAGCAGTTATGTTTGCCTTTTTCAATCAAGTATTATTTCTCAAGTGTCGTATTACGTTAGCCCTTCTTCGCTTCTTTCAAATTGTTTTATATTCCGTTCCCTTCGTTTTCTACAGCGAAGGCATTTCGGTACAAGGTCAAAAGTCAGAGTATCGTATAAACAGATAGATGGTTCACTTTTTTCTGTCGAGGGACGAAAACCTTTGCTTTGCTTTGCTCTTATCTGAGGGGTTGGGTGGCGAAGTTATTGAAAATTTTCTCCCAATTTTCAATCCATATAAAACAATGGTTTAACTAAGCACGGCTATATGAATAACATTTCTTACAGTTTCAGATATTTCTCTAACCTTGCTACTTTTAAGAACTTTGATCTTAATTGAAACACCAGAGTAGAAATTACAGAAAAAAAACCTGGTAAAGGAATATTGGTGTGATTAGTCCAAACTACTAAAATTTACTATGGTGAGTCTATGGTAAAGTTGTAGTTCATATTTACACCTGTTGATCAGCTGTAACAGGAGAGTGGAGTTACTTCCATTGTAGTCTAGCAGGTTACAAAAGGAGGAAAGATAGAGTAATTACCGCCGCCGACTACGCCGATGACATAGCGATACTGGCAAATACACCCAACCAAGCCGAAACACTACTGCATAGTTTGGAACAAGCAGCCGCAGGCATAGGCCTCTATGTCAATGCATACAAAACGGAATATATGTGCTATAATCAAACCGGTGACATCTCCACTCTAGACGGAACCCCTCTTAAACTAGTAGACAAATTCACTTACCTAGGAAGCAGCGTTGCATCAACCAAAAAGGACATCGACACGAGGTTAACGAAAGCATAGACAGCTATCAATAGGCTATCGATTACAGGGAAATCAGACCTAACCGATAAAATGAAACGCAGTTTCTTCCAGGCAGCGGTCGCATCGATACTGCTATATGGATGCACTACATGGACTCTAACAAAACGGCTGGAGAAGCTAGACGGCAATTACACAAGAATGCTGCGAGCAATCTTGAACAAGTCCTGGCGGCAACACCCCACAAGACACCAACTGTACGGCCACCTGCCTCCTATCACGAAAGCTATTCAAGTTAGACGAACCAGACATGCAGGACACTGCTGGAGAAGCAGGGACGAGCTCATAAGTGATGTACTCTTGTAGATCTCCACATATGGCCGTACAAAAGCAGGACGACCAGCACGAACATACATTCAGCAACTATGTGAGGATACGGGATGTTGTCCAGAAGACCTGCCTGAGACTATGAACGATAGGGAAAAGTAGCGAGAGAGGGTCAGGGATATCCGTGCTACCAGCACGACATGAGGATGATGATGAATTGTATGAAGAACTTGATTCAAAAATTGTTTTTTTTTTCAGGTATGCTAAGCTTGTTCGTTAACAGTTCAGCGCTAATCAAACTCATTGCTGTAACAATGACCCGTGAGAGCAGCTTCCTAATCCTTGTTCTATAGTAGGCGTTACCGACCTTCTGGTCTTTGTATAGTAACATTTTTATCCGTGTTTGTCAATCCCGAATTGTATTTGTCTGTCTACCCCCACCTCTCTCATGTCGCAATCTAAAATGATAAACAATTGCATTAACGTTCGAACACATTTCTTGCATTTTGCTAATTGTTGCATCAATGCAAAATATCAGTTCATGAAAAGATCAAGGATTGAGTGTGAAAAATGGGATTAATGATTGGTTCTCAAACATTCGTCGGAGGAGGGAAAGCCCTCATAGTGTAGTGGCTAACGTGCTAGATTTTGACATCGTAGTAAGCAAGTTCGAAATTCAGTCTGACTATTCCTTTCACTTTTGGATTAATTCCCTTGGGAAAGGTTGTGGACCCCCTTAGCTCCCCAGATATTGCAAAATAGTACCATCGCTGTCCTACAAGAATGGCTATGATATTAAATAACCCACGAAGGTTGATATGCCATTACATAAAGAAACTAAACCAAACCAATCACATGGTGAGTGAATAAGAAGTAATAAATGCTAAAACAATTGTAGTTAACAAATGCAAAACTTTGAAACAAAATAATGAGAAGTAAAATGAAAAAAAAAAGTTGTTTTTCTGGACCTCTTTTTACAGCCCCGAGGACTGAATCTCTTACCCCTTGCAAATATCAGCATCCTAAGTTAAGAACCGTTGTCTTAGATGTATCATATTGTGCTAGAAAAGAAAATCCAGAACTATCGAGTCAGCATTTAAAACGAGATGACAAGATAAACACTTTTGACAGTCAAGCAGAAAAGGGGAATTACTTGAGAATTGGTTTGTATTGAATAAAACAAGAATAAATAATGGCGAAATGATATTCAAAATGGGTGGGAATTAGAATCGACCTATTTAGAATTCTGTGGTTGATCTGGGTTTATAGCAAGCAAGGGGAGAGAGAGAGAGAGAGAGAGAGAGAGAGAGAGAGAGAGAGAAGCACTTTTAAATCATTCCTCATTGAGCATAGTAACCTCTCCGTCAAACATCCCTGACAAGATCGGTTGATTCCTCAACATCCACCCGCGCTGTCCACTGGCAAGCAATCGCAACCCAAGCTCGTAATCAGTTCTGACATGCAAACGACCTCCTCTCCCTCGCTAACCAGTGACAGGGGGTAACAATTTCAATTGGCTGAATCGAAGTCGATTTTCTTTTGCGAAGAACGTAGCCGAAAATTTTGGCAAGAATCCAAGAAAACACTCGGCAAAAAGCGAATCGCATTCTGAAGAATTGCACTCACGTCTGATGATCTTGCGCAAGTGACCCTCCTAGATATTAGGCCAAACAGCAACACTGCGTGGGTGGGGTGTGGCCACTAATAATTTGCTAAAGCTTATCATACATTCCTAGAAGAATTTACACACCGCGGAAGTCATAATGTGAAAATATTTTAGAATGTTTAAACTTTATTTATAAGAATAATGATTAACTGAATTATAATTGTACGGACATTTAAAACGACAAACAAGCGAAATCTCACATGAGAAAAATTAGATATTGTTAAGAAAGGAAAACCTTAAGAGAGAAACTGAATCTCTTCAAATAGCAGCACAAAACAACTCCAGTAGGACCAATTATATCAAAGGAAGAATAGATAAGACGCAACAAAATAGTAAATGATGGTTATGTGGTGATAGAGAGGAAGTGATCAATCACATAAGTGAATGCAGCAAATTAGCACAGAAAGAGTATAAGACTAGACACGACTGTACGGGGAAGGTGATCCACTGGGGATTGAGCAAGAACAAATGGTATATGCACAACTCAAAATCTGTCCCGGAAAATGAGACGCAAAAGCTGCAGCATTATTTAGATCCGTTTGAATACTGAGAAGAGTCGTGGAGACTTGAGGAGACTTGCTGTCATTGAAACTCCAGTGAGAAACCATCAGCTAACGCCGGTGTGAAAAACTCTCAGACGAGGAAAATAATAATGAAAGGCATCTTTTCATGAAAGAAAATCTATTTTAGATCGAAGGAGTGTTAACATTACTTTCAACAAGATAAAATATTCTTTGATTATTATTCTAATGAGTATCTTTAAATTTCGAATAGAAGCGAAGGTTGTGTGAAAGGGTATGTGCATGCGTGTATGTGTATATGTCTATGTTAATATACAATTGGGGTTAGATGAATAACAATATTTCTGGAGGAGTCCCTGTGGTGCAGTGGGTAACGTACTGGACTGTAGCATTGTAGTAAGTGTAGTAAATTAGTTGAGGTGCCCGTGATGTAATGGTTATCTTCGTCGGAAATGGACATGGCGACACGTGTTCAAATCCTGGACCAGGCTAATTCCATTTCACATAGCACTAATACCCTTGGGAAAGGTATGAATCCAATTATTCTCCCTCCAGCTATGGGTAAATAGTAGGACAGACTGGGTTCTTCAGCCTTGGCAAGGCAACTAGTCGAGGTGAAGAAAAACTCTGAATTCAAACCTGTTAAACTCTGCTTAAAAAATTGACCTTGTGTCATATCCAGCCCTAGCGGAGGGGTTGGGTAAATATGGGTTCGAACTCCAGTTGCGCTATTACGTTCAGTTTCGTACAAATACCCTTTAGAAAGGCATGGACTCTCTTATACCCTTAACAGTGGGTTAAATAGTACCATTACTGTTCTACAAGGATGGCTTTGGCATGAGATAACCCAAGAAGACTAATATTCCATTAAGAAGAAAGGAACACACATATATAACGCTGTAATGAAAGTCACATATTGATACTGTAAGTTTCACGTTTTTACGATCATCAGGGATGTTTTTCTGGTAGAATTAGTGATAAATAATTTCTATGCTTGTTAATTGTACAAATACAGTACTATTTTTTTTTTTTAACAAAGTATTATTACTTCGTTTAAAAGTTGAAGTATCTAAATATCTAGGACAGGACATATACATGCTATAACAAAGAGAAATTTAAACCATATATTGAAATAAATAGTTTCACGCTTTCACGATCATCAGGCTACAGTCTAAAGAAGTACAAATAGTACTAGAGGGCGGTACACGGAAATAATGGGAAATATTTCAGAATTAATTTTACAGTTAAGAAGATTCGAGAAGTCAAGAGAATAATTGACTTAACCAAGATATTTTTGGAAAAATTCAATGTTAGTTTCATATACAAAAAAGTCTACAATTCCTTAAATTTCTAAAGTTAATCTATCTATCTATCTATCTATCTACTGAATTCCTAAAGTTAATTTAGTACACACACACACACACACACACACACACACACATATATATATATATATATATATATATATATATATATATATATATATATATATATATATATATAAATAAAAGAAGCCAATTTTTACATGTCGATGTTTCGTTTTGTTGATCTTATGTTAATATTGTCATGTTTTAATATACAAACTATTTCGCTCCGTCTAAATTCTCAGCCATGCTGATGTTCGAATATTTTGTCAAAGTTGAATTTTGAAAATCTTAATATCTTTTTAATCAACGGTTACTAAGGGGTTTTTTTTGACGTTAGAAAACCAATTTATAAAAATTCGTATTTTTCCATTAGTCGAATTCCGAAACTTTCCGATATAACTTTGCTTAATTTACTTAATAAAGGGTATATTAATTTATATTTTCTGTTTCTTGTTTCTTTTTGTAATTCTTGTTTCTTCTGGTTTCTTTTTTTAATTTTTTTTCTCGTGGAATTTGGCAGAAGAGAATTTTTTAAGGAAAGACAATGCTTCTCTTAAAGTGTTTAAATTTTTTTAAAATTTTAAGTGAAGACATTTTGTCTTCTTTCTTCATTTCATATTTGTACTGAAGTTTTCGATATGGGCTTTTAAAGTGATGAATGCTGTGGTATTTTACAAGGGAGTTGATGTAGTTTAATTTGACATTTATCTAGTCTCAGTTTTACTGCCATGTTTTTTTGCTTCGAGGTCAATTTTGTTGTTTAGATATTATTTGATGTTTTCTGCTAATGTTTTTTCGAGTAATTAGTTGTCTTTGGATTTTCGTTTGTACAAGTTTCTAGTTTTTCAGTCGATACGAAGTTGTTTAGTGAGTTTTTTTTATAAATATTATTTTTAGTTATATATATATATATATATATCAAATATTTCTTAGCCCAGGATGCTGGGGCTGTAGAGTACACTGACTGCATTCATGCAGAGGGGTAAGACCCCAACTCCCTAATAAGTATCCTGGATATGCCATTAAACCATTTGATGGCGAGGCTCCGGCCTAGGAAATTTGGGAAATACGGAGTACCCCTTCATTTCCATTGGTCCCAGGTCCACTTTGGTGTGGTAGTACTAGATAGAGTCCTATCTATGGGTCTAAAAGAGCCTGTTTGACTATTTAACCTGTTTGACATCGTAGATTGAATTGTTAGAAAAAAAACTGATCATTTAACTATGTGACTGATGTTGAATTGTTAGAGATACATAGCAATACTTGAAACCATGTAACTGTGTACAAATAAATGAATAGTGGTGAATAGAATAATTAGTGTTAAATTGTAATACTTGTAACCACTTCTCTGTGTTCAAACAAATGATTAATAGTGAATAGAATTATTTGTCTTAGATAGCAATAATTGAAACTATTGAACTTTGCAGAAACAATAGCAATACTAGAGTGCAAAAACTTAGTTCTTACTTTTTTAAAAAAGAAATTATCTACAAGTTATTCACCCACAAATCATATATGTTTATCCATTTAACTATGTGCAAACAAATAACTAATGATACATAGTTACTGTTACATAACAATACTTGAAACCATTTAACTGTGCGCAAACAAATGAGCCCAGGCTCGTTTAAAAATGTATTGACAAAATGTGTTTACAAATCATATATATTTAATATATATATGTAAAAACAGGGTTTGGCATTAAATAATCCACAATGGTTGATATGCATAAAAGCCAACCAAACCAAGTGTCTCTACATTGTAGAGTTTGTGATGCTCTTGATTTAAAAGAATAATTTTAACTTTTAAAACGAAGGTTTTCAGACAGGAGAATATTTGATGTCAGCTTTTTCTGAGTTTGTAAATTGCACAAATAGAGCGAGAGTACTCAACTAATTGAATTCAATTACTCTCTGAAGAACATACTCACCGTACGACCACTGTCCAAAAATTTGAGATTGATTTTTAAAAAATTAAGAGCATCACACAAAGAAAGAGAGGAGTTTTTGAAATTTAATATTTGAAAATAATTTGTTTTTGGTTGGTGTTTTTTTTAAATTTATGGCATATTAAAATTTATAGGGAATTTAATGCCAAATCCAATTTTATACAATAATCAGTTCTATTTCAAACAATTCAGTTTAGCATGAGTACACAGTTTAATTGTCAAAAAACATTTCTATTTCGAGCCATTCAGTTTAGTTAAACAGTTCTAATTCAAACAATTCAGTTTAACATAAGTACGCAGATTAGTTCTATGAGACCCATAGATAGGGCTCTATCAGGTGCTACCACTCCGGGCTGGAGTGGACCTGGAAGCGATGGCAATAAATAGGTGCTCCACATTCTCCAAAGTTCCACCGTCACTGGAACCTCATCATCAGATTGTTTTGTGTCATATCCAGGACACTCGTTGGTGTGTGTCTTACCCCTCTACAGAGATGCAGTCGGTTTATCCTAAAGTCACTGCCGACTAGGCAATACACAGAGTTAAATATAAAAACAGTTTTATTTCAGATAATTCAGTTTAACATAAGTACGCATTTTAGATGTCAAAACAGTTCTATTTCGAGTAATTCAGTTTAAATACAAAATCAGTAAACCCTCGAAACCACGGTTAATTCTATTTGACCCAAAGATAGAACCCATATTAGGTGCTACCGCTCTGAGCCAGAGTGGACCAAGGAGCGATGGCAATGAAGGGGTACTCCGTATTCCCCAAAGCTCCAGCATTACTGGAACTTCACCGTCAGATTATTTAGTATCATATCCAGAAAACATGGGGGTGGTCTTACCCCGGTGCAGAGAAGCAGTCGGTGTATTCAACAGTCCCAGCCGACTGGGCACAATTTGTTTTTGAGATTATATTAGAATATCAAGATAGCAATTAAAGTTTAATATTTTCCCATTCATTATTAATTGTATACAGTATAACCAAAGTTATAAAAGAAAAATACTGAACTCTCTCAGCTTTAGTTAATCTAGTTTAAATAATTTTTATTTTATACTTGTTCAAGCCGAATCACTGTTGCATAGTCTGGAACAGCCAGCAAAAGACATTGGTCTCTACGTGAGCTCAGAGAAAACAAAACTCACACGCTTTATTCTCCTTACCACCTTCTCATTAATAAGTCTGAAAATAATTGAACAATTTATATACCTTGGTAGCAATATCTCATCTACTAAAAGCGATGTCAACATATGCATAGGTAAAGCATGAACTGCTATTGATAAGTTATCAATCATATAAAAATCTGATTCCTCTGATGAAACAAAACGAGAATTTTTTCTAGCTGTAGCCGCGTCAGTACTACTGTATTGGGAGCGCCACTTGGACTATAACTAAACGCCTGGCGATGGGAACTACACGAATGCTCCGTGGTATTTTGAACAAATCCGGGAAATAACACCCAACAAAACGGCAGTTGTATGGCCACATATTTCCCATCAAAAACCCATCTAAGTTGGACTGTGGGTGAAGTAAGAACGAACTCATAAGCGACGTTCATTTATTGAATCCTTCACAGGCTGTTGACTGAGCAGCAAAAACTTACATTCATGAGCTCTATGCAAATACTAGATACCGTCTTGAGGATCTATCGGGACGGATGGCAAGAGAGACTCATAGGAATCCATGCTGTCGATACACCTTGATGTTGATAAATATTCCGTTTCGTCTTAATTGTGATTCAGTAAGATATATAAAATTTGCTTTTAAAGAAAATATAATTATCTATAGTACAGTGTAATTTTTTCCTCTTTATTCGTCCAATCACCATGATTTTACCTAGGATCAGAGTGTAGTATATGTATGCCCTGTTTTGGATCAAAGAGTCAATTTGTAAAAATCCTGTCGTGAACCAGAGCATAGCTCCTTCGAGTTTAGGCTGGGATTCGAGTGAAGTATATTTGTCTTTTAGCCTTCGTTCAAATGTGGAAAAGACGAATCGAACTTGGGCCTATTGAACTATAAGGGGATTAACCGAGTAGCCAGATTCTTCTGGACACTGGTCATGGGGACTCGGCAATATTTGATCTTGCTACGGATGTAGACTCCTACGATAGACTGACCACATGTCAATTGTTTCGTCGCAGAGAGGCGAATAAAAAGTTCTGGCTAAATCCGTGTAAATCTAATTAAATATATAATTAAATGTAATTAAACGAAAATAATTAGAATGATCATACACATATGTGTGATTACTTTCTTAGATACAAATTTATTTCTACAGATATATGTGTATATATATATGTGCGTGTGCATGTGCGCGTTTTTATGCTTATATATTCATCTTTAAATGTTTATGGGTCTTGCATGTTCAGTGTTCTTTTGTACTTATTTGAAATGTGGACATTGCTACGTAGACATCCGAAAATATTTGAGCACTTTTATTTGAAGTGTTTGAGATGCATTCTAAACATCAAATGGAATACCAAAATATGCGACAAAGAAATCCTTGCAAGGGCAAAGTGCTTGAGTCTCTCATCATAACGGTCCAAATGCGGTGAGCAGGTCACGTTGTGTGCATGTGTGATGATAGAATACCGAAACAACCCCTTAAAGTCAGCTTCAAACTGGCAAACGTCCACAGCATAAGCCATGGAAGAGGTACAAAGATTGCCTATAAAGCAATCTTGTGAATATCAGAAATAGATCCTGACAACTGGGAAAAGTTGGCATTGAGGAGGACTGAATAGAGAATCCATATGGATGGCCGTACCAGTTTTGAGAGGAAACGCAGAGAATGCAAACCATAAGCGACAACTTCGGAAGAGAAACATCAATGATATTAGTGAAAATGTGGATGGCTGGATATATCAAACATGTGGTTGGATTTTGTTTTATAAAGTTGGATATTCGATCATAGGAAGTCTCGTGAGAGATGATGCATGTACACAGGTTTACATATAAGAACAGAAAATACGACTTGCAAAGTGGGTAATAAAGTTTGTAAGTCGGTTTCTGGTGTCAAGAGACATACAAGGAGGCACAAGCATCAAATCTCACAAGCTGATCCTATTGATCTGCCAGAGAGGGCATCTTTCTTGCGTCACATTTGTTTCAAATGTTGTGGATCAGCGGGAGGATTGATGAGTCACTTGAGAGGACGCAAGCGGAGGTGTGTGGGAGTGGGATAATGAGTGACGGCAGTGATCAGTTAGACGTTATGCAGTTGCCATGTTTACATTTAAATATCTATGTGTTGGTATCAAAATAATTGTAGTACATGTATATATATCTCAGTAAATATAACAACACAAGCACGCTTTTAGATATATATGAACACACACACACACACACACACACACACACACACACACACACACACACACACACACACACACACACACACACACATATATATATATATATATACCCAACCCCTCTGAACGAGAAGGATTCGGCATATATATATATATATATATATATATATATATATATATATATTCAAGTATACATAGATATACACCATCGACGAGGCTTTTCAGTTCTGTCTCCTTTGGAAAGACCCCAAATTTCTTTTAGGAAAAATTTAGAATCGATTTCGACGTCGACTTTCTTCAAGTAATGATTATTACCAGAGAATAGAACTGGTAACAGCTGCAGCAGCAACAGCAGCAGCAGTCGCGGTGGTGGTGGTGGTGATGGCAGCGGTGGCTGCATTTGCCTTTTGGACATGTAGGGCATCTACGAAACAAGTAGAGTACCACAAACAGACGTCCTCACGGGAGAAAGCCGACATCTATGAAGCCAGAATAAAGCAAGCAGTATTTGGACGCATCCCAAACAACAGGCAAGAAAATCATACAGAAATCACGATTTACCATCAGTTTCAGAAATAAATGCCCATCTTTAAACTTCAGCTATACTTGTAATGATTATTGCTTTAATATTTGGTTTTCGGTTTTGAAAATCTTGATAACTTGAAGATCTAGCTGTGAAGAAATATTCGACAGAGGAAGGTTGTCACAATGTTTAAATTGATTTGTTGAGGGATTTTAAAGGCATATCAACCCTTCTGGGATAGTTTTGTGTCTAGAGATTAGAGAACAACGTACATTTAAGTCTATGCTTACACTTTTATGTAGGTTAGAGTTTTTATTTCATTTTAACGATATGTCAATGATTTAGTTTGGTTTTGTTTGATTCCTTATGGGTAATTTTCTTTAAATCGTTTGGGGATCATATTGAGAGATTGCTTTGAAAAGTATTTATTATGTTTTGGCATAATCTTATTTCTCTCAGGAAGGACAAAATGTCTATATTGACATTTTCAATTTAAAAAAAAAATCGAGTCATAAAATAATTTTTATCGGGAATATTTGTTGTCCATCTGAATAGGTAAATGGTTTCTTGTTTGAATAATGTTAAGAATATTGGGTTAATTGATACTAGAGAGACTATTTAGTCGCGTCACCACTCACCAACGTCCAATATTTGCATTAGCATATCCAAGGATACACTAACATAGAATAAACGGAAAGAAAGATAAGGTAATTTCATTTACACTTGTAGGAACATTTAATGCATATATAATAAGTATACAAGGATTATTAACAAGTATACACAAATGTGTATAAGATATGCACATATTGTTCCCTGAACAAGCAGTATATGAAAGAGGTTCATGGTAAACGTCTCGCTTGAGTTTGATGGTCAATAACATATATTATTAAACCATGTTGGTTTTACTGTATAAGAACCAGAGAGGAGACATGTCTTAACTTTTCAAAGAATATTGTCTAGAACGTCTTTATCGTTCAAAGAACGATAAAGGAATCTGGGATTGATTGATGAACCTCAACAAATACGCCTTATATACAAGGGAGACATTTATTGTTTCTTTATAGGGATTTATAATAATTCATTTGGTAATGGATGGACTATTTCCCCCAATCTATGTTATTTTTCTACACCGTTTCGACCGTGTGCCCTCCGTCATTCTTCTGGTACATTTATTGTGGAATCTTCAGTGTCAACCGTCTATTATTAATTTTCAGACAAATGCAAGTTATACCCACCCCCTAATCGATTATCAATATCACTTTCATTTATCCCCTTTTCTCTCTAGTTGGAGATTAGTCATGCCATTTCATGTTATAGGCTTGGCGTGTCTAGTTAAAAATTGGTACGTATTTTTTTATTTCAATATACTGACTGGATCAATAGGAGAGAGAGAGAGAGAGAGAGAGAGAGAGAGAGAGAGAGAGAGAGAGAGAGAGAGAGCTGCGGTTAAATGTGTCTCCAATATAAAATTCAAAGAAATTTTTTTATGCTGCTTGTCTGTAGTGAATATTCAGCTTATAAAAATTGGGTTTCCAGGCTATAATATTTGCTAATGGAGCATCTTTTCATTTAATGGCGCCATCTCCTCTGAAATTAATTGACTGGTTCATCTACCTCAGTAGAAATATCTCATCAACTGAAAGTAATATCAACATACGCATTGGTAAAGCATGAAGAGCTATTGACAGGTTATCGACCATATGGAAATCTGATCTCTTATATAATAAAACGGGAATTCTTCCAAACTAGAGCAGTGTCAGTACTACTGTATGGCTGCACCAATGAAACACGTAGAGAAAAATCTTGATGAGAACTAGACAAAGAATGATGCGTGCTGTTTTATACAAAACCTGGAAGCAGCACCCAACAAAACAGCAGTGTTGGCCGACCAGCAAAAACTTGTATTCATCAGTTCTGTGAAGACACTGGACTTACCAAGAATAATGACTGATGAAGAGAGAAAGAGAGAGAAAGAGAGAGGGGGGAATCTATATTATCGGCGAGCATTGATGTTGATGATATAAAAAAGCTACTTAGAACTTTATTTATCAACCCAACGACAGGTTATCCACTTGTGATTGTCGGTGATTGTCAGCGGCAATGAAGCTATTCAGACTTTAAAATAATTTCGTACACTATTTGATGCTGACTTTTCTTTGTTAACCAGATTAGCGAATTTCATCCGGAATTCGTTTGTTTATACAAGTGAGAGATTCAGACTTACCGTCACTGAAAAAAATGAGCTGTTACCTATATAAAGGTAAAACCTTGCGATAGCGCTACTTTTTACGCATATATATATATATACATTTTATCCTTTCACTCACGTTTGTAACTTAGTTAAGCTGGTGGGAACTAGTCGAACGACTGAAAATCGGATTATTCTTTAGAGAAGTCAAGGACGTAGAAAATATCATTATCATCATAACCATCATCAAAGCGAGCCAAAAGCACGGATTCTCTTGATTCTCTCTCCATCCGCCCCAATCGGTTTTGGAAAGTCCTCAAGACGGCACTCCATGTTCGCACAGGACTGATGAATGTAAATTTTAGCTAGTCGGTCAACACTGGTGTGTTCATATGTTGGAGTCCATATGTAAAAGTCGCTTATGAGTTTGTTCTTACCACATCAGCAGTGCCCAGCATGTTCAGTTAGTCTTACTTAAATGGTTTGTGAGATGGGAGGTAAGTAGCCGTACAGCCGCTGTTTTGTAGAGTGTTACTTCCGGGATTTTTTCAAATCAGCACGCAGCATTCAGATGTAGTTTTCATTTAGTTTTTCTCCAAACGTTTCATTAGCATGGTGCAGATATACAGTAGTATTGCTGACCTCTTAGATAATATAAAAAATTTAAATTTATCTTTTAAAATTCTTGTTTTTCTAAATATAATTCGACTTACAATATTCTATTTCGAAAAGACAAGAACTACTTTTGTAACGACTTATTCAACAAAAATTGTAAGGAATTCGTATAACGCGAAAAATACATCTTTTTAAATTGTCGATGTAATTATGAAATAAATAATAGATATTCTTATTGCTTTTTTTCTATTAACCATCAATTTTTAGCAGTGTATGTAGGATATTTTGTCTTGCTAAGGTATGCCTTCGAGCACCTGGCTGAAAAAACAAAACAAAAAAAGATGAAAGTAAAAAAAAAAAAAAGTGAAAAAGAAGAGAATGCAGAAAAAGAGGAGAAAATGTAAAAGTATGTATATGTTAGGGTAAGCGTAGTGTGTAAGGGTGTGCAGGTCTTTTTTATGACGTAAGAGAGTAGAGGTATACGCGGGAAGGTGAGGGAAGTAACTTCCCTCACCTTCCCGCGTATACCTTCCAGTCACAGTCAATGCTCACAAATGCGAAATAGAAAAAGAACTTAAATTTCCAGACAATC
Organism: Sepioteuthis lessoniana; assembly: GCA_963585895.1. Classification (NCBI taxonomy): domain Eukaryota; kingdom Metazoa; phylum Mollusca; class Cephalopoda; order Myopsida; family Loliginidae; genus Sepioteuthis; species Sepioteuthis lessoniana. The sequence goes on from CAUZXS010004950.1 coordinate 71,597, forward strand.
TATATATATTGTGAAAGTGTCAATCACATGATGGGTATGTTTGAATTTTAAATTCATTTTTAAAAGCATTTCTGAATTCGTTTTAAAATTCGATTTAAAACTTCTATCATACAGTATATATGTGTGTGTGTGTGTGTGTGAGAGAGAGAGAGAGAGAGAGAGAGAGAGAGAGAGAGAGAGTGTCAGTGTGTGTGTGTGCATTTGTGTGTGCGTAATCACACACACACACACACACACATATATATATGTGTGTATATTTATAGGAATATAAATATATTAGTATATATATATATATTACATCGTCTTCATCATTAACATCATCATCAGGTCACGCCATCAGCATGGATATCCCTGACTGTCTCCTGCCAACCCTCTCTATCGTCCATCGCTTCCGGTAGATCTTCAAGGCTATATCATGTATCGGCACAGAGCTGTTGTATGTGGGTTCTTGCTGGTCGTCCTGCTTTTGCTTGTCGAGTTGAAGGGGTCCATTGGAGTATGTCACTTATGAGTTCGTCCCTACTTCTCCAGCAGTGTTCCGCATGTCTGGCTCGTCTGACTTAGATATTTTTCGTGATGGGTGGTAAATGGCCGAGCTGCTGCTGCTTTGTAGGGTGCTGCCTCCAGGACTTGTTCAGTATTGCTTGCAGCATTCTTGTGTAGTAGCCGTCAAGCCATTTCTCCATATTTTTAGTTAGCGTTCATGTAGTGCATCCATACAGCAGTATCGACACGACCGCTGCTTGGAAGAAACTGTATTTAATTTTATCGGTCAGGATAGCTGTCCATGCTTTTGCTAGTCGTGTGTTGATGTCCGTCCCGGTTGATGAGACACTGCTTCCTAGGTAGGTGAACTTGTCTACTAGTTTCAGAGAGCTACCGTTTAGTGTGGAGATGTCACCTCTTTGATTAAAGAACATATATTCCGTCTTGTGTGTATTGATATGGAGGCCTATGCCTGCAGCTGCTCGTTCCAGACTATATTCCAGGGTTTCGGCTTGGGCAGGTGTATTTGCCAGAAGCGCTATGTTCGTAATTGTTTTTGCGGGGCACCTTTTGCTTCTTTCCTTTGTTAGCTTGAAACTGTTATTACATGGTAATATCTATAAATATATACTTATATATATATCATCATCATCTTGTCGAGCCGCCAGCACGGATATCCCTGACCCTCTCTCGCCATTCCTCCCTATCGTTCATCGCTTCTGGCAGGTCCTCAGGGCTACATCTCGTATCCTCACAGAGATGCTGTTTGTAGGTTCGAGCTGGTCGCCCTGCTTTTGCCCGGCCATATGAGGGGGTCCGTAGGAATACATCACTTATGAGCTCGTCCCTGCTTTTCCAGCAGTGTCTTGCATGTCTGGTTCGTCTCTCTTTGACAGTTTTCGTGATGGGAGGTAGGTGGCCGTACAGCTGGTGTTTTGTGGGGTGTTGTCTCCAGGACTTGTTCAAAATTGCTCGCAGCATTCTTGTGTAGTTGCCGTCAGTATATATATATATATATATATATATATATATTCATAACAGCTCAGTTATTGATTTTGGGTACTGTATTTTATAATACTGCAAAATTTGGTCGACCATTGATTCACCACTACTACAAAACTATATATATATATATATATAATTGTATCAACAATTTGAAGCTAGTTTTTTTAGCACGTGGCTAGCAACAGAATTCTATCGAACATTATGAAGCTCTTTTATCAACAAAAAACATTCAATGATACCGTTTCCCGATTATCATAAAATACTAAAAATCGCACGGAAATCTTTAAACTAAAACCCTTGTTGAGAGATTTATTTCTAGAACCGGATCTATCTGCATATCATCAGCCTGATAGTCTTGGATATACGATAGGAAGTAGCAAAATCTTAAACAATAATGTTTTCCGAAAGATATCTACAAATGAAATAATAAATCTTCATCAACTTTGCAAAGGTAGAAACAAATTCTGGAGTAAATTTATCAATTTCTGATTCTATAAACAATAAAGACTTAGAATTTATCACGGATCGAACTGTACTAATAAAAACATTAAAATAAACAATAACAGAAAGAGAATTAAATCTCTGAATCATAATAAACTTCTTCCATTTAAAAGGTCATGAATTTAACAGACGCTAAATTCCCTATAAGAGAGAAGACTTTCACCAAAAAAAAAAAAAAACCCCCAAAAAACAAAGTACCAAACACAGCAGCAATTCATGAAACACTCGAAAATTGATGGATATAATGTATTTAAATCCCAAATGGACTCAACAACTGTCCAAAAACGTTTTTACATTGATATACTGTTGAATTTAAAAAATAATTCCTTCTTACCAACATCTTCGAGAAAAAAAACATACGTGTAGAACCGAACAATATAGTCGTTAAGTCAAAGTTAAAATTACATTCACAGATGAAGCCAATCCTTTGGCATTCGTAAGCCTCCCAGTTTTAAAATGTAAATAGCTACGAAATAAACATGTTCTAGTGATGTCTGAAGGCCGAAACTGGTTGTAATCACCAAATAAAAAAAATACCAACGTTTTTGAGTTTGCTCTTTTGTTCATTATATATATATATATATATATATAAGTAGAAACTATCACGGACGTGCACTACGCTTATAACATAGCGCTTCTGGTAAATACACCCACCCAGGACGAATCCATACTGTGTAAAGAAGGCAGCAAGTGGCATTGGGCTCTATGTCAATGCAGACAAAACAGAGTACATGTGCTTTAATCAAAATCAAAGAGGTGGTTCCCTGAAACTAGTGCACAGATTCCCCAACCTCTAAAGCAACGTCTCATTTATAGAAAATGACATCAATACGCGACTAGCGAAGGCAAGGTAAGCTATCGATTGATTATCGGTCATATGGAAGTCCGACCCATCCAATAACATAAAACGTAATTTTTTCCAAGCAGCGGTCGTGTTCATACTACTATATGCATGCACCACATAGACGTTGACAAAGCGTATAGAGAAAAGGCTTGACGGCAATTGCACAAGAATCCTACGAACTATACTGAATAATTCATGGAAGCAACATACCACTAAACAGCGGCTGTACGACCACCCACTTCCCATCTCTAAAACCATCCAAATCAGATGAACAAGACATGCGGGATACGGCTGGAGAAGTAAAGACGAACTCATAAGTGACGTTCTCCAGTGGACCCCATCACACGGACGAGCAGGTGTTGGATGACCTGAAAGAACCTATCTACCATAGCTCTGTATAGACACATAATGTAGTCTAGAGGACCTGCCGAAAGGGATGGACGATAGAGACGAATGGAGAGAGAGAGAGAGAGAGAGAGAGAGAGAGAGTAAAACTGGATCTCTGTGTTTCTACTGAACAAGGCTAAAAGATGAAGAGAGAGAGAGAGAGAGAGAGAGAGAGAGAGAGAGAGAGAGAGAGAGAGAGAGAATTGGTAAAACAAAGTGAATTTAACTAAAAATAATCCTTAAAGTATCACTGTTGAATTTACCCAGTGAGAGGATATTATTTTCCCTATTTTGATATTGCAAATTCCTTTCCTTTCAAACAACCTTCCAACTCCAGTAAGTGAAGACTGAAGAAAGAAAGAAAGAAAAAACACACAATTTACCTGAAGAACACAGAAAAGAGAAGTTTTTTTTAGACCAGATTTGATTGGATATAAAATAGAAAATATATATATATATATATATATATATATATATATATATATATATATATATATATATATAAAATAGAAAAAAAAATATAAAATAGAAAAAAATACGAGACTGACTTTCGTTTGTATAATAGATGCTACTGGTTGAGCGAACTGATTGGTTAAAGAGCTGTAATAATTCTCCTTCTCATTGCAGGTCAAACAAATTGAGAAGGAAGCATTTTGAGTGGATTCTTAATCGAGTTGCTGGTCTCTTTCAAGAATATATATACGTCCATACCAACGTGTATATTTGTCTCGAAGCGCACATATATTCATGTGTGACTGGATCCTAATACTGACAAAAATACTATCTTATATATATATATATATATATATATATATATATATATATATATATATATATTATGACATAAAAATGGATTTGGCGTTAAATAACCTACAATCAAGTGAATGGTGTTTCTATATCCGAAAAGAAGAAAAAATTAAACATTGAATTTCGAGTTGTTTCAACACATGCTGTTAAAATTTAAGATTGCTCAACTAATTAGATCAGGGGACGTGATTAATTTTCTCTCTTAAATTCAGTTTTGTCAATCCACTTTACTTTTCTTTCTATCTGACAGTTGTCAGTGACAGTAAATTACGCATATATATATATATATATATATATATATATATATATATATATATATATATATATATATACTCGAAGAAATAGCCGTCGTTGACTGTGTTCAGAAAGAACCTTCAAAAATTGTATTCTAATTTATGAAAGTTACTACATATTGAATGTTTTGGAGTGGAATATTCGTAAGTCTTTATTGCCAGGCTTCGGCCAAAATATTATATAGTCTTATATACTACTGAATTCAAGACTCGATTATCATAATAAAATTATTAACAATCACGTAGATTATAAATCTATATCCATTCTTGTAACTCAAAAGAAAGGAATGCCAGTTTTGTGTAAAAGAGGTGCTTCTTTTATACCAGATAAAATCTTTTTTTTTCTTTATCTCAATATCTCGGTTTATAAATTGAAGCAGCCAACACATACACAGGTTTGGTTTCGTTTAGTTTAATGGCATATCAACCATTGTAGATAATTTAATGCCAAATTTATATATATATATATAAACAGTTCTGTTTCAAGCAATTCAGTTTAGCACATGTACATAGTTTAGTTCTATTTGACCCATAGATAGGACCCTTATCAGAAACTACCACTCCGGGCCAAAGTGGACCTGGTAACGATGGCAATAAGGGAGTACTCCCCATTCCCCAAAGCTCCAATATTACTGTAGTCTCACCATCAGATTGTTTACTGTCATATACCAGGGCACTCGTTGTGGGGGGGGGGAGAATTATCCTTCTGCAAAGGTGCAGTCGGTGTATTCTACAGCCCCGGCCGACTGGACCAACATAGATAAAAGCTTGGGGAAAACACACATATTGCAATGTTTATTCAAGATTCACAACAAACACTAATAATTAATGATATATCATCATAATAATGTAACTTCTTCATTGTAAATATTTATGATATTTAACAAATCAAGAATGATGCTGGCAAACTTTATATCAAGTACATGACTGCATATGAATATAAATGTTTTTTTAAAATGCAGAAAGTAAAGCAATTAGAAAAGAAAATGAGAAATCATTAAAACTCAGAAATATAATTATTTATCTAATCAGTGAACACTTGAAATACGTGATTCAACATTTTTCCCAGTTGCCAATAATCAAATCAGTCCTTGAAAAAGATCATGACTCCCTGTAAACATCAGCAATATGATTATAATTTCATTAAAATTAGAGATATTTGAATTTTCACCAGGGATGTTTACCCACTTTAAGACCCGTAATCGCACTGGAAAATTTAATCAAGCTTATTGTCTTTCTCGTAAAATTTTACATTAGAATACATATTTGTTTTTATGTATTTTCCATGAAAACTGGATGTATTTTCACTTTCAAATGAGCTCTGTGCCATATTACAAACCTTATTAGCGGGATTAGATATTATTTTTTGATGATGAAATTTCGGAAATCGACTTTACTTAATACGTAGTATTTATGTTTTTATTTTCATTGAAATTGGAAGTATTTGAATTTTTATCAGCGGCATTTGCCTCTTTTTAAACTCTCCTAATCAAACGGGAAGGTAAATTTTATGTATCTCATTGTCTTTCTCGTAAAATTTCGCATACTTTGTTTTGATGTATGTTCCATATAAATTGGATGAAGTTGCACTTTCAGAGGGGTTCTGTGTCTTGTTATAAACCTCATTAAGGGGGTTAAATATTATTGTAAGATGGTGAAATTTTGAAAATCGACTTTACTTGCTGCCTGGTAGTTATCTTTTTATTTTTATTGAAATCGGTGGTATTCGAATTTTCACCAGGCCCATTGACTTTCTCGTAAAATTTCACATAAGAATAAATATTCTGTTTTTATTTATCTACTTTTCCCCTTTGTCCTATGTACACACACATACACACACACACATAGACGTTGAGCTTTATTATGTAGATATCAGGACTGGCGAGCAGGACTATCATCTTGTGTATATTAATTACATTAGTCACAAGTGGTTTGTTTGGTCAAAGTCAAAGATTCGGAATACTGATTTTTAGGAAATACCCTTTTCAATCAGATCATAGACACAAGAAAATTTACGTATTCAAATATCCCTCATTTGTTCCTATAGCCGACCAAGTTTAATAAAATTCTCTCTCCTTTCCCCTCTTTCCCTGTCTTATATATATATATATATATATATATATATATATATATAAAGTCTGATACTTGCATAAGCTAGAAACCCATAGTCACCAAGCACCGTTGACTCTTTGTTTACGCTATATATATATATATATATATATATATATATATATATATATATATATATATCATTAAATAAGTTTGAGTATTTTATCACAAATCATAAATTAAGAAAAAACAACCATTTTTCAATTGTCCGCAGCAGAAATTCAAAATGAAATAAATTGCGTTTTTTTTATTAGTTCTAATTTCTTTTTTTATCTGAAGTCTAGCAACATCACCAAAATATTTTTCGGTCGTTTATCGTAACATGATGATTGACTATGCCATTGATATTGTGTTCGTTCCTCACGTGTTTAGAAGTCGATTCTTCATTTTCTAAGATCCTCATCTTCCAATACTGCCATCTCTAATTTTACAAGACTTTATCTCATACTTATTCTCTTTATCTTTTTGTTTACATTTTTCATTTAGGTCTTTTTTTTTCTTTCTCAGTTTCTTTTATTGGAATATTCTTTCTTTCTTTCTTTCTTTTCGTGTATTGTTTGCTTGTTAGTTTCTTTCTTTTCTGTATAACGTCTTTATCCTCCTGAACCGTTTGTTTCTTTTTCTTAATGAATAGGTCTTTTTTTTCTTTCTTTCTCAGTTTCTTTTATTGGAATATTCTTTCTTTCTTTCTTTCTTTCTTTCTTTCTTTCTTTCTTTCTACTGCTCTCGGTATTATTATTAGCATAATTGAATCTTTTTGTTTAACCTGTAAAGTATCTTTAAAAATATATTAAAATACACCAAATTTGTATAATCAGAATATTTTAATTGACGATCAAAGTTACAAAAATATTTTTCAACTTACAATTACTGATTTCAGAGAAAAACTCGAACGTATGACTTGAATAGATTTGATTTTGTTCGGTTTTATGACGAGTCAACCATTGGTTCAGAATAGATTTGGTTTGGTTCGGTTTTATAACGTATCAACCATCGGATCAGAATAGATTTGGTTTGGTTCGGTTTTATGACGTATAAAACCATCGCATCAGAATAGATTTGGTTTGGTTCGGTTTTATGACGTATCAACCATTGGATCACGAATGAGATTTAATCTGCTTAAATATTTGGATAAATGCCTTTAAAAGTTTCTTGCAACTGTTTTTTTCTACTCTTATTTTGCAACTTCTTTGCCGGATTCCTTTCCACAATGTCGGATTTCGGCGGCATTCAACTTTCTTCGAATGTTTTAATCAGATTGAGATGCGCATTCATTATTTGGGTGAGTCAAAATTCAGCAATATTTTGGTCAGTAATAATTTGTTGCGCGTATATTTGCTGACCGAAGCAGTTCAAGCCGTGGAAGGTATCGGCTGAAACTGGTGGTATCGTAATAGTTGGTGCGCTGACACATTGTGCATTGCCTCATTTTGTGTATGCGATTTAAAAGCCGCACTGATAAACGTGAAATATAGTCTAATTCAGGAACTTATGTTTTACGAATTCGAAGCAACCAAAAACATTTGTAGTACCAAAAGTTGATGGCACAGTTGATCACAATATAGTAACCAGATGGTTACAAGTACGTCAACGATCAGTTAAGGTCAGATAGTCCCAAAATTGTGGATTCTTAGCCCATACATCAAGCCATCAAGACAAGTAGTACTCGAAGTGTATCAAGCGAGCTTGGCATCTTATAGCTCAGTGCGGTTCATCATCTTCACCTCTGGAACTACGGAATTATGCCTCTCATTATGAAATATTACAAAACCTTTGACTCAACCCAAGTAAAACAGTTTTAAATACTTTTTAAATACTTGCTTGCTTTTGAATGTGTGTGAATAGTCTTTATCGTATTGAAGAATCCAAGATCTTTGATCCAATGTTTTCTTAAACTGTGCATTACATTTCACTTTAAAATACCTTTGTGATTCTTTGATTTCACCATTACAATTATCATTTGTGTATAAGACGCACTATTTCCCACATCTTCAGCCCGAAAGTTAGGGAAACGTATCATACATAAGAACTATGTAATCAATTTTTCCCGACCGCATATTTCACCATATTTAAGATGACCGAATGAAGATATATCTATAATGCAATGTAATGTGCTTTACGCAGTTATAGAGAAATAGCGACGGGAATGTGTGTTTGTTTATAATTTTCTTTCTTCAAATGTGAGTTGTTTTTCTCTGCAAGCTTTCAACATTTTTGATTGAACATGTCCGTTTGCTTGCTCTAAAGACTGTGTACATTTTGTGTTTTAAAGCATAATATAAACAGTATACATTCTTATTTTTAACCCGTAAAAACCGATAAAGAGTTCAACAAATGCTACAAATTCTAAAAATTCAGTGCATATTGTATACGAGGATTTTTTTTCTAGAATTTCATAGTCCAAAGTTAATGGTGCGTGTTATACACAAATAATTACGCTACTTCAGTACGATCCTGACCTTGAGTAACAAAGAGAGTAATACAACCTTACAAAATCATGTATTCGCCTCCATATCTAATCCAAGGTGGAGTATATATATATATATATATATATATATATATATATATATATATATATATATATATATATATAAACTTCAGTTCGTTGTCTACAAACACTTTACTGGAAGCTCTTGTAGTGTAGAAAATAGACACAGTGACCCGAGTTCAAACCCTGAACGAAAAGGTTTGCATTTCACATAACGCTAATACATAAGGGAAAGGATATGAATCCAACTATTCTCCTCTCAGCAATGGCTAAATTGTAGGGCAGACTGTGCTCTTTAACTTAGATATGGCAACTACTCTGGGTGAAAGAAAACTCTGGATTCAAATTTGTTAAACTCCGCTAAAAAACTGACCTTGTGTCGCATACGGCTTGTGCGGAGGGGTCGGGTAAATACGTATAAACGAATTACTGGTATCCATTGTTCTTTTGTTTGTCTGTAAAAAAGTTTTTGGATCTTTGACCAGAATGCCTTTCTTGGTTTCGTGTGCAGCGCATTAAAGCCATCACTGCTCATTCTTATATCTCCTCAACTCTTTTTTAGCATCAGTATTTTGAATTCTGCCAATGAAGATACCCATAAAAGATAATCTCCCCCCTCTCTCTCTTTCTTTCTGTCTGTCTGTCTTTCTTTTTCTCTTTATTTCTATTTTTGCAGTCAGTCTTTGTTTTTACACACATGTGCGCACACGTGCATATTCATATGCATTTAAAAAAAAAACTTCAATCGAACATGTCAGAGTAATGTGTTTATTGATCAGCAGTGGGTGCATCTGAAAAGTTGCTTTGTACTCATTCATTCAAAGGAGATCGATTCTGATCGAACATGGTCACACCCTTTTAAGTCGACAGGGGCCAAAAGGTGACAAGAGAAATCTAAAAAGAAGGGTCTGAAATTAAGAGAGAAAGAGAGAGAGAGAGAGAGAGAGAGAGAGAGAGAGAGAGAGGGGAATAGAAAGAGAGAAGATCAAGTGGAGAGAGAGAGAGAGAGAGAGAACAAAAGGAGAAAGAGAGAGAGCTGAGGAAGAGAGAGAAGAAAGAGAAAGAGGGAGAGAGAAAGAGAGAGCGGGAGATATAGACAGTGGAGAAGGGAGAAAAATCTAGAGATAGTGAAAGAAAGAGGGAGAGGGAGAGATTGATAGTGGAGTAAAGAGAACGATTGAGAAAGGTAGAGGAAAAGAAAGAAAGATCAAGAGGAGAGAGACAGACGAAAGAGAGAGAGAGAGAGAGTTTATTAGGGAGTAAAGTCAAGAAAGACTTACGAAAAGAACGACTTTTAAATTACTACCTCGCCTAAGGAAAACTTAGCCACAAACACTTTGTTAAAATTGATATAGATAGCACGTATGATCTATCTATCTATCTATCTATCTATCTATCTTAGATCTATTTTGGTCAGTGGTTTTCAAACTTATTGGAGTTGGGATCCCTTTCGATTTTAGAGTCTATCTTGAGGCCCCCAAATAAATACAAAGGAAATTTCGTCGAACGCCATATAAAGAAAAATAAAATTAATCAAGAAAATCACATATATTTGCACTGAGCAATGACATTTAGTAAGAACGATGTGCTTGCCTTGCTTAGCACAATTCTTGGTGATATTTTTGATAAAGATTATCAAAAATATCACCAAGAATTGACCAATTGACTATGCAATTCACTTTGCACAACAGGTCATGATCTATATTGGTTAGTCATATTTTTAAGTGCAGAAAATTCTCTTTTGAATAGAAATATTCCTGCAAAAGGTAGCAGCATTTTGACCGGCTTTTGAGACAACAATGGATACTGAGAAGCCATGCTAAGGCAAATTTTGGGGATTGGTTGCTGTTTAAACTGAATTTTGCAGTTCTATCGCCAATTGGATAATATAAATTTTGAAGACACTCTCGTAGCGTTTACGGATTCCTGCTGTTAACGTTGCTGACCCATTGTGGTTCCTGGACCCCACTTTAAAAACCACTGGTTCAGATCTATTTATCTATGTTAAAATTATACTGAGTAAATCACGTAGAAAATGACTTTTTGTGACCCCACCCAATAGAAAAATGATCATCTATCAGTTTCCCTTTTAAGAGCGACTGGCTGATTGATTCGTTATCAACATTTAAGAAATTATAGCACAAATCCAATTTGGGGAGTTTCCGAGGCCTAATAGCGAAAGTACTGGAGATCCTAGTATGCGTGTTCGAACTCCAACCAAGCTATCATGTTTACTTTCGAAAAGTATAACCCCCGGTCCAGCTATGGATCAAATAGTATCACTACTGTCCTACAAGAAATGCTTTGGCATTAAATAACATAAAAGTTGATATGCATTAAAGTTGATATGCAATTAAAAACAAAGAAACTAAATCAAAACTAATCCAAGTGAAAAGTTTGTTTATCTTAACTGAATAAATCCAAAACTTGTACACATCTCAGTCGGTTGGGGCTGTTGAATACACCGACTGCATCTCTCCAGAGGAGTAAGACCCCACCAACGAGTGTCTTGGGTATAACATTAAACCATCTGATGGCGAGGCTCTAGCTTTTGAGATTTAGGGAATGTAGAGTACTCTTCATTGCCATTGCTCCTTCGTCCACTCTAACCCGGAGTGGTAGCATCTGATAGCTTCTTATCTATGGGTCAAATAGAACAAAATGTGCGCAAACAAATGATTGATGTTAAATTGGGACTATTATATAGCAACACATGAAACCATTTAATTGTGTGAAAAAAAGAGCCCAGGTTCGTTTGAGAATGTTATCAACAAAATGTGTTTACAAATCATATATATATATATATATATATATAATGCAAAGCTCTTCGAAAGAATTGAGCACTCTGGTAACCGATCGGGTATAAAAATGTAAACAAACGGGCGCTGCTGCCGCAGTTACTACATAAAGACCTTATAATTCCCATAGCCAACGTGGGATGCTTGTTGGCCGAGCGGTCTGAAACTAAGTCTAACGTAAAGTTGGATGGGTTTCGATCCCAGCTTCAAGCGTCCTATGTGTCTAGTCACACTGAAGAGTTCTGATAGAACGAAACAGCCTGTCTGTGGATGACAATATATATATATATATATATATATATATATATATAAACGGGACTTGGCATTTAATAACCTACAATAGTTGATATGCCATAAAACCAAATCAAAACTTGTACAAAAACAATTGAGTGCCAGGGATGACGAATTAAGCAGCATTTAATTTAAAAGATAAATGACAATACAGGTTTAAGAATTCTGACTTTCCCAACTGAAAACGAAGAACTTGGCAAAAATAAAAGTAAATTCATGGTATACGTAATTCCTGAGGTTTTCTCATCCAAATTCTCACTTGCAAGTTAATCAAAGAAAAGAGTCCGGATGACTAGTTAAAAAATGAAATAAAAAGTTTCGGACCTGAGAGAAGATTTTACTGCCTTAGGAAGTCTTTGTAGTGTAGCAGTTATTGTCATTGAAGAGGACTTATGTATCCAGGTTCAAATCGTAAACGACGCTGTTTGCATTTTACATAAGTAAATTAATTTTTCTAAAATAAAAAGTCAATCTTCTTCAAAACCAAAGCTACCTGAATTTTATTATTTCTAGTATAATATTACGATATCATCATCATCATCATCATCATATCCCGCTGGTAGCATGGATATCCCTGACCCTCTCTCGCCACTCCTCCCCATCGTTCATTGCCCTAGGTAGGTCTTCGGGACAACATCCCGTATCCTCACATAGCTGCTGAATGTACGTTCGTGCTGGTCGTCCTGCTTTTGCGCGGCCATGTGTGGGGATCCATAAGAGTACATCTCTTATGAGTTCATCTCTGATTCTCCAGCAGTGTCCTGCATGTCTGGTTCGTCTAACTTGAATAGTTTTCGTGATAGGGGGCAGGTGGCCGTACAGTTGGTGTCTTGTGGGGTGTTGCTGCCAGGACTTGTTCAGGATTGCACGCAGCATTCTTGTATAATTGCCATCTAGCTTCTTCTCCAGCCGTTTTGTTAGCGTCCATGTAGTGCAGCCATATAGCAGTATCGATGTGACCGCTGCCTGGAAGAAACTGCGTTTCATTTTATCGGTTAGGTCTGATTTCCATATAATCGATAGCCTATTGATAGCTGTCCATGCTTTCGTTAACCTCGTTTCGATGTCCTTTTCGGTTGATTCGACGCTGCTTCCTAGGTACGTGAATTTGTCTACTAGTTTAAGAGGGGTTCCTTCTAGAGTGGAGATGTCCCCCGTTTGGTTATAGCACATATATTCCGTTTTGTGTGCATTAACATAGAGGCCTATGCTTGCTGCTGCTCGTTCCAAACTATGCAGAAGTGTTTCGGCTTGATCAGGTGTATTTGCCAGTATCGCTATGTCATCGGCGTAGTCGGCGTCGGTAATTGTTGTTGCGGGGTACCTTCTGCTTCTTTTCTTCGTCAGTTCGAAGCCATTCTCTTTGATTTTGTCAATCGATGTTCTAAGTACGTAGTCTAGACAAATGATAAAGAGGTACGGGGCCAGCGTGTCCCCTTGTAGTACTCCTGCTACAATGTCAAAGTATTCTGTGTCTCCATCCGGTGATCGTACTTTTACTTTAGTGTTTCTATAGAGAATCGTTATTGCCGCTACGGTTTCTTTAGGTATGCTGACGCTAGTAGGATTTGTTCCATCTTTTCTCTGTGAATGGAGTCGAAAGCCTTGGTAAAGTCGACAAATATTAATGTTGCTTGTAGGTTCTTTGCCCGTACACCTTCAAGGATTCTGCGGATGGTTAATATTTGTGAGGTCGTGGATCTATTTCTTCGGAAGCCATTTTGGTTTTTTCTAAGTATGTTGTCGATTTTTGGTTCTATTCGGTTTCGTAGTAGGGCATTGTAGATTTTGGCAGCTATGGATGTAAGTGTTATGCCTCGGTAGTTTTTGGCTAATCCGAGGTCCTCCTTTTTAGGGAAGGGGAGTATGCATCCCTTCATCCATCTATCTATCGGATTTTGATTGTATACTGCGTTGCAGTGTCGGAGCAGTATGTCGTCGAATTGTCTGGTCTTCCATACTTCCGGGGGAATTTCGTCCAGCCCTGCAGCTTTCCTATTTTTAATTTTTCTGAGAACCGAGTCGAGTTCTTCTTGTGTGAACGGTCCTAGTTTAATGTCTAATTGTTTGCTAATTATTCTGGTGATTGGTTCATGCGTTATTTTTGGTGGGTTTCCAAGTAAGTTTTCGAAGTGCTGTTTCCACAGTTTTATTCTTTCTAGTTGGTTTGCTGCTTTAAGTTTTGCTTTGGCTGTGTTCTTTCTTCTGCTCACTTCGTTTATTGTTTGCCAGGCTATTCTAGATTGTCTATCTTCCACCGAGTCTCTAATCTTATCTATCTGATTTTGAATGTATTCTGTCTGTTCCTTTATATATATGCCTGCCAATTGATATTGCGCCGTTTTTAGTTTTAAGGCATTTGTGTTTGTTGGGTTTTTCGATAGTTTTTGGAGGCTGTTTTCACTAGTGCACTTTTTTCTCTCACCACTAAAGTTTCCCATGGGACTCTATATTTAGTTTTAATTTTTGTTGGAATGTATTTTGCTGCTGCCTCGAGGTGTGCATTGACGAAATTTTCATATTCGTCGTTTGGTGTACTTTTTTCCGTCTTTTCTTATAGTGTTTCGAATCTGTTTCTTAATTCTAATACGTATTTATCTCTTATATCTTTGTTGTTCAATAGGACCCAGTCATAGTGTTTGTTGGTCGCTGTTCGTTTGGCGTTTTTTCTTAGGCTTAACCGTATTTTCGCCGTGACTATTCGGTGATCGGTGGACACACCCTCAAAAGAGGAGTATGCTTCGCAATTCAATGCACTATTTTTCCATTTCTTGTTTATAAGGACGTAGTCTATCTGAGCTTTAGTATTGTTTGCGTACGTGTATGTCCATAGTTTGCCCTCTCTTTTTTGGTAGTTTGTATTGAGGCATGCTAATCTATTTTCTATCATGAAATCTGTTAGATGTTGCCCATTCCTATTCGACGTGTCGTGGAGGCTGTATTTGTTGTTTCCGTTTTTCCCGATTTGGGCATTCATGTCTCCGCCAATGACTAACATGTTGTGTTTCGGGATGCTACGTACTAATGAGGATAACTCATCGTAGAAGGAGACTAGTTCAGTTTCTTCACTAACATTGGTGGGGCTGTAGCATGAGATGATTGTTGCTCTGGGGTTTCCGTTAAATGTAGCTGCCATCATTCTAGGTTGTATTTTCTTAACGCTATTAAGCGTTTTTAATGCTCTAGGTCCTATAAATAATCCTACCCCTCCTACTGCGGCGTTGACAGAGTTTTTCTATGCGGATACAGTGGCGAGCGACCAGCCATTGCTAGTTTCGTGATATTTGATATCTTCGGTGTGCGTGTATCTGTGTTCTTGTATGCATATTATGTCAATCTTATGTTCTTCGGCCGATGCGATTAGCTCTGGGAGTTGTCCTATTCTATTTAAGGTTCTTACGTTAAATGTGGCTATTTGTAGTGTTTGCTTGCATTTTAGTAGTTTTGATTGTTTGAGCTCTGTAGCTGATTTTTCGAACACTGAGGCCAGGGCTCCAACCTCAGCAGGACGCGCCCCTTTTTTACCCGCGCGAAGAGCGATGCGGTTTGTGTATGTGGTTTGAGTGTGGGTCATGGTTATCTTTCGAATATTACGATATAATTGTAGAATATTATATAATCAAAATGGATGTTATTAGGCATTATCTATTACCAATTTCTACTGTAGTGAAAGACTGTAACCAAAAGTATAATTGTAGCTAAAATAAAGGAAGTAAGTAAAGTTGGCGACATTAGTCGAGGGTGACCCGAAGGCTGTCTTTTCAATAGTTACCACACCGAAGTGTAGGAGAGGGAGCTACTCCATTCCCTGGATTGTTCTACTTTACCTTTGATCCTTACCTTGTAATGCTGAGTGTTAAGCAAGGCGCCAACAAGTACCATTTTTTGAGTCTTTGGTATGACTCGACCTGGGATTGAACCCTGTTCTCCCGGACCATTGGCGAACATTCTACCCATTCAGCATGAATATATGGGGTTTACTTATTTTTAAACCGCTGTATATTTATATGTGTCCGCACAGAGCTCATAAATAAGTTTTTGCTGATCGGTCAATACTGGCGTGTCCGTGCATAGGGCTCAATAGAAGAACGTCACTTTTAGTTGGTCCTTGCTTCTCCCACAGTATCTTGTTCATCTTGCTTGAATGGTTTTGGGGATGGGAGGGAAGTGGCCGTACTGATCAACTGAACCAAAAAGGGTGACAGAGATTCCGAAGAACAAATATTTGTATCTGATCAACATCGGATGACCAATCATAACAAAATTTACTCGGGTGAGTCAAAAGTTTCACAATATTTTGTTTCGTACTTGTTTGCTGCGCTTATATCACGTGATCGAAGCAGTTCAAGCCGTGGGAAGGTTTCCGTTGAGTTTGGTGGTATCGTGGTATTTGATGCACTGATACACTGTGCGTTGCTTTACTACGTGTGTACGATTTAAAAACTACACAGATAAACGCGCAATCTTGCTTCATTCGGGAATTTATGCATTGTGCGTTCGAACTGAACCATAATGCCACTGAAGAAACAAATAAATAAATAAATAAATAAAACAAAACAAGAAACAAAGCATTTATTGTACGAAAGGTGAAGGCGCAGTTGATCATAATACAGTAACCTTATAGTTGCAGAAATTTCGCTCAGGTTGCAGTAACAATCAAGTAAGACCAGGTTGGACTAAAACCATTAATTCAGAGACTGTACTCTAAGCCATAGATACAAATCTTGTGAGTAGCACGCAAAGAGCATCAGGCGAGCTCGGCATCTCACTGTTCAATTCACCTTCATGATTTGTCAAAAGCATCGGAAGCTATCGAATTGTGTCTCACGTTACCAAAAAATTGCAAAACTTTTGACTCACTCTTGTATTATTGTGTTAGAGAATTTCTGCCGCCGAGGCTGCGTAAGGATCCCATAATACGAATGGGTTGTTACTATATAAAAAAACGTGTGAAATTCGTCCTTGATTTTTTGTTTGTCCGTTTTGCTTCCAACTTGGTGAGTTTAAAATAGCACAAAGTTTGAATGATGGAGCGTCTCCTCCGACTTCATCTCTTCCCCACATTCGGGCAACAAACGATGAATAACCTTTATTGAACCACAGATGATTTATACAAAAATATAAACAAATCGATTGCACATAATTACATTTCTAATTTAAGACTAAATAAACAACCGCCAGTTTATCAGATCTCCAGTCGTTGGATTCGAACCAACGGATTTAAGCCTGCCAATTTGTATAATACTCAGAAACTGTATGCACCAGGTTAGGCTTGAAATGAGCACCGCATTTACTTGTAAATAACTCGCACTCATGTATAATGCGCTCTTCGGAATTTGGAACTACGAAATTCTGAAAAAATCGTCGTACTAACTTTTTAGAATTTGAAACTAGTAAATCAAAGTTGAATTTATCATTTATTCAACGTTTCATCTATTTGTACTGGTTATCATATCGTAAACTACGGAAGAATTTATATAGTTTATATTATGTCTTAAAACTCAAAACTTACACTGTATTTAGAGCAAACAAACGGACATATTCACAGAAAAATGAAACAATTTTGCAGCGAAAATAAGTTTCACACTGGGAGAAGAAAAATTATTAATAAATTCATATTCTCGTGATTATTTCTCTGATTCGGCGTAAAACACATTAAAACAATTTAGTTTCGAATTTACTTTCTGGTAACTTGTCCCGAATATGGTGAGGTATTTGGCAGGAAAAAAGCTTGGTTACATAGTTCTCGCGTATAATACGGACCTATAACTTTTGGGCTAAAAATCTGGAAAAATAATGCGTCTTATACACAAATAATTACGTTATTTATTCAGTTATACATACATTCTACATACATATATATTACCCCTCGACCTACGCAGGGGTTCATAAAGGATGTAACCCGAAAGATAAATTCTTTACTACAAAATTAGTCTCATAGCAACACTGTATTCAAAGACGATAGTATTTAGCATTTGAAATAATTCTACCTTGCGTTAGCCTCATTTGAGCTTCCATTTTTTTATATGTCAGTTATGCTTCCGCATGAAATTTTAGTAATTATAATTTTGCACTGGTACATTCAGATTATATATATATATATATATATATATATATATATATATATATATATATAAGCATGTTTGACTAAATAATAAAGACACATTTTGTCTGTATAATCTTATTAAGATCCTGTTAACTTTCCTGATAGTATTTTAGTTTTAGGTTGGAATGGGTAGATGAATTTACCGAAATTGTCTCGAGCACTTTCGGATCCTTTCATAAACACTTAAAAACAGACAAACAAACAAACAAAAACATTCTTTACACATGCAAACAACCCCTGATGATGGCCTATGAAAAGTCACACACACACACACACACACACACGCACACACATATATATATACATATGCAAAATTTAAATAATGCTTTTAATAACGTACTCATGTTTAAAACATTTTAAAAGCGATTAAAAAATTTCAAAATTCTTAAAAAGGGGAGTTGCATAAATAACGAGTTGTATTTTTCCTTCCTTCCCTCCTCCTGGTGAAAAAAATAAATAATGGAACGCTTCACGAATTTGCGTGTCATCCTTGTGCTGGGGCCATGCCAATCTTCTCTGTATCGCTCCAATTTTGTATATGTACTGCCGAAGCTAGTACCATTCAGTAGTACGGCCAAATTTTATTTTCTTGCTTAATTCGCAGTGCATTGCCTTCACTACCCAGTCATGTTTAGTCTTGTACATCTTTTGTCCCCTTTTGCAGCATTTGCTTGATTAACTGTTTCATCTTTGTCTCCAAATAACTTACACTTGCTATTCTGTTGCATATTGTCGATTTTCGCTTTAACATAATTGGTCCCTGTTTTGTGCTGTTATTAGAAGAGATTCTCATTCTCTCCAGAAGTTTCCATTTCTTAACCATATCCAGCTCTTGTCGGTTTGTCGCTTGAAATATCCGTACAGTTGTTTTTCTTCATATTTCTGTTTTCTAGTTTTTCTGTTGGTTCTTATATTGTCACTGTTACTGGCTGCTGTAATTAATCTTTGCTATTGGTAATGTAGTCCTCGAGTCTTTTTATTGATGTACCTACGCAACTCTCAATACCGGCGAGTCTTCTTCCTCCTCCTTTTCTTGACACATATCGTCCGACTATGTTATTTCTCGGATGTTAGGCCTTGTGCATAGTCACCAATTTTCTTTTCCTTTGGTCCATTTGTCGGAGTTCCAACTTTGTTCATTTTAATAGTTCTGAATTATTATTATTATTATTATTATTATTATTATTATTATTATTATTATTATTATTATTCATTAGAGTTTTTCACATCAGCGTTAGCTGATGGTTTTTCACTGGAGTCTGAGTGACAGCAAGTCTCCTCAAATCTCCAGGACTCGTTTCAGGATTCTGGCTGTTCTCAGCAATGCTGTCGTTTGGATAGTCTCTACCCGCCCGCCAACTTCCAAGTCCTCCAGGCCTTTTAATAATCCTTTAGTTATTGTGCCTAAAGCACCAATTACAATTGGCACAATCGTTACTTTCATGTTCCACAGCTTTTCAATTCACTAGCAAGGTCGAGGTACTTATCCTTCTTTTCACTTTCCTTCAGATTTATTCTATGGTCCGCCGGGACAGCAAAGTCGACAATTTTGCAAATTCTCTTTTTTTTTTTGTTGACTATTATAAGGTCTGGTCTTCTGGTTGGGATTAGGTGATCCGTTTGTATGTTAAAGTCCCATAGGAGTTTATGCGTTATTATTATTATTATTATTATTAGTAGTAGTAGTAGTTTTTCACATCACATCGAAAGTATGAGCAACAGCAAGTCTACCCAGTTCTCTTAGACTAATCACATCTAATCACATTTTTCTGCAAGGAAAAAATTTGCCTAAGCACTTGTTAAGAAATGATTATCAAACACAACTTTTTTTTGTAGCTTAGAAAGGATTGCATTGAACTTTAAAGCTTTATTGATATTTTGTAAACCAACCAAATAAACAAACAAACAAACAAAAATTCGGTAACAACTTTATACTTTGGGCGACAATTGAAAATTACAGCTGCCCCCAACAATCATTGTTGCAAACTAATTTTAAAAATAGGAATAAGGATCTGAATTATGTTTTCTAGTCAACTGGAATTTACAGTTCGAACTAATACAATTATAATCCAAACGGATTTATTCTTACAACGTTCAGTGACAATCGGTTCTGTATTCACAAGGTAAAATAGCTTGATTGTTGTTAGTCTTCCCCAAAGAATGTTGTTTTAAATGAACGTAAATTATTCTTCGGCAACTTTTTGTTATTTTTCTTTGGAAAGATTTAGTATCTCGTTTTTTAATGCTTTTTAAAACAGTTTCATTCAGTGAAGATCTGTACGAAAAAAAAAAAAAAAATAATCGCAGATTTGCTTAATGAAAAAGCATTTTTGATTATCGCATATTTTAATCTGATGATAGATTCTATAAAAACAATTACACAAAGAAAAAGAGCGCGCAAGGATCTAAAAGCGAATAAAACATAAAACGATTGAATTAAGAATTTTGAAAATGTAATCGAGTACTGCTACTCAAATCATTATATAGTTGTATCTCTACAATGCCCGCATATATACCATTGGCCTAGAGGGTAGAGTGTTCGCTAATGGCGCGAGAGGCCGGGTTTCAATAGTAGGTCGAGTCATATCAAGACTCTAAAAGTGGTACTTGATACATCTTTCCTCAGCATTGAAAAGTACGTATCAAGGATAAAGTGGAGCAATCCAGGGAAAGGAGTTGTGTCCTTCCCTACACCTCGGTGTAGTAGTTATTGAAAAGGGAGCATTGGGTCGGCCTTGACTACAGTTGCCAACCTAATTTCATATATATACATATTACTACAGTTCCCATATATATATATATATATATATATATATATATATATATATATATATATATATATAAAAGTGTGAATATGAAAAAACATGAGAGGAATATGAAAAAACAAGGAATTCATATGATGATTTTGTTTATAGATGAATTATCGGCCAATGTTGAACATTTTTTTTTCTTTTTAATAAACCCTCATTAGGGCAATGTTAATATCTGATGTTGTATCCTTTTTGAAAAAAAGTTATGTGGCTATTTGTAATTAAAGAAGAAATATGATTATAAGCGTTATTGAGTATTAAAAGTTAGTTTTTTAGCAAATACGTAAGGCTTTAAAAATAAATTTCGAACATTAATTACGTAGTTTTGAAACAGAACGCTAATAATGGTTATAGAATCTTGGATATTTTAAATTTTTTTGTTTCATTTTTAAAAATTGAATATAATTCAGAATATACAACATCACATATAAGCATTGCTCTGATGATGGTTTAATATAAAAAAAATCCGTAACCTTTAACGTTAGCAAATAATTTGACAATAAATAAAATCATATTGTGGAAACATGTCTTTTCATATTTCTATATTTACATAATGTCGAAGTCATTTTCCCTATTACACACACACACGCGCGCACACACACACACACACACGCGCACACACACACACACGCGCGCGCGCACACACACACACACACACATATATATATATATATATACTTCTATTGATTATTAAACATCTTTTTGAATATTTGTATTAAAAATGGACTATTGAATAAAAAAACATTGATTATAATTGATTATTAAATATAATTATAATCATTAATATATGTTCATACATATATATATATATATATATAAGTAAAGTTGATGACCTTAGTCGAGGATGACCCGAAGGCTCCCTTTTGAGTGTTAAGTAAGGCGGTATCAAGTACCATTTTTTGAGTCTTTGGTATGACTTGACCTGGGAATGAACCCCAGTTTCCCGGACACACTCTACTCATTATGCCCATTGCCGGTGAAAAAATATGGAACGCTATATATATATATATATATATGATTTTCAGTTCTGCAGATTTGATCATGAAAATACAGAAAATATAGTAAATATTCTTAAAAAAGTTTGCATTAAAAAAATAGGGATAGAGAAAGTTACAGAACAAAAATGTATTTTTAAATTTATCTTTATTTTTTGAATTTTTAAAAGTTTTAATGATAACCATTATTAGCCCAAGGTTAAAAAATTCGGTTAGGGTAAATTGAGGCCGAAATTTCTTAGATTTATTTTTCTGGTGCTTGTATCAGTGGAGATCGAGAAAAGTTTTGCTAAGCAGGCTTATTTATCAAAACCTTTTTCTGACACATGTATAAGAAAAATAAGGTCTAAAAATATTCGGCTTTGGCTTACTGTTACCGCGTTTTTAACCTGGACTAAATGTCATGCATATTTCCATTTGACAAAAAAAAAAGCCACTCCATAAAAATAATCAAACACTTTATTTGTGAATCCCCTCTGTTATTAAAGCAGAAGATAATTAACCAAGTCCGAGATTCCCAGTGATTGTGTATGTAGTGTACTTGTCCATTTTCCCCCAAGTTGAATAATAAACATATCAACCCTTAATCTGTGTTAAAAAATTCTTAGCCTCCAACTATTCTACTTTGATTTTGGCGGTGGTGTCCTCGTGGTGTAATAGTTAAAGCGCTGGACTGCGGAATCGTAGTATGTGAGTTCGAAATCCAGGCGCACTATTACGTTCACTTTCGGGCAAATACCCTTGGGAAAGACATGAACCCCCTTATCCCCCCATGCTATGGGTTAAATAGCATCATTGCTGCTCTTCTAGAAGAATGGCTTTGGCAGTGGATAACCCACGAAGATTGATATGTCATTAAAACAAAGAAACCAAACCAAACCTGATTTTGGCCTCAGGAAAAATCTTTGTTCTCAAAACCTGAAATCTCCCCTGAAAGATTTGTTCAATTATGAAACTTGTCTTGCAAAAACCTTGCAACGTGACGCATTTTTTGATAGTCATGAGGTACCTGATCATTTTCTCACCCTCATCCGTTGGTGTAAAACATTTTCTACAGATTTGACTTACCCAGTCGGCTGAGGCTGCAGAATACACCGACTGAACCTCAACAGAGAGGTAAGATTCCCCAGGATATGACACTAAACAATCTGATGGTGAGGTTCCAGTAATGCTGGATCTTTGGGGAATGCAGAGAACTCCTTATTTATTGATATTTATAATTTTTGTGTTGTTATTTCTAAAGATTGTTTGGCACATGTATAGTTTTTTAAAAGATCTAGTTGACACATAGTTCGGACCCTAAAAGTTACTAGCACTCTAGGTAAGAGTGAACCTGGAAGTAATAATAATGAAAGTGTACGCCATAGTCTCCAGATCTCTGGAGCCTCCCCGGTTTAGTTTCCCACCCTGGACACCCCTTTTTAGAGGGGGTATTGTAAGCGTATTCAAAGCCTCGCTGACCAGGTTACTTATTTGATTTTGTATCGTCGTATGCTTAGTAAAATTGATCCAATTAATCTTGATATTGTGTCATTGTGACACACAGACAGATAAATATTTTCTGTCTATAAATATTAAGCGTCTATCATCGAACAATAGTTAGAAAGTTATCACTCTTGAATTTAATCCTCATCGTATCCTCCCCTATCGTGGCCTTGAACCAAACTCACCTAGGATAGATAAATATTTGCATATAACTAATTGTGATTATACAGTGTCTCAAAATAGATGCAACCCAGTAGTAAGATGATAATGGTTTATCATTGAGACAAGCGCAATGGCGGCCATTTGGAACCTCTCTAGTAAAAAATGTATCCTTTGACTAGAAACATCAAATCAATGCTTTTTTATTGTTATCATATCAGCTTTCAAGACACGCAATCTTCTTTTTTTTGTTTTAGTTTCTTGTCTCAGTAATAAATCATTATCATATAAAAGGGTTGCATCTATTCTGAGACAGTTTTAAATGATTTGGTCTCCAGATAAGCAGTAAGACGAAATATTATTCTCTCTTGTCCAAGGCATCGTGATCAAGGATTAATAGTTGTTATAGTCTACTATTTTCAAATCTGAAACAAAAGAACACAACATTATTATTACTAGAGTTATTAGCCGTATCATGGGCCCCAAATATATTAAGACACCCTATAGTTTCTTTTGTGTGGACTAAGCAGTTAAGAACCCCAAATTCTAATTGCTATCGGAGGAGCTTAGAATACACTGACTATATCACCAGCAGAGGGGTAAGACCTTTACCCCAAGGAGTGTTCTATGTATAATACTAAAACTGCTTCTTATGACGAGGCACCGGTTCTGGAGAGTCGGGGGAGTGTGTTGTGTCCCTTCTCTGCCATTACTCCCAGATCCACTCTGACCCAGAGTAGTAATATCTGTTAGTGTCCCATTTATGGGTCAAATATATCTGCTTAAAAATTGTTCGTATTTGATCGGACTGTGCTTCCCCCCTTTAAAAAAAAGAGAAAAAATGAAGCGAAAAAGAAAAGAAAAGAAAAGAAAAAAACAAAAAACAAAAACAAAAACTTATTCTTATGAAAGAACAACCCAAAAAATGTAAGTATGAACATATAATGGACGCGTTTCATTAACCTGTAGACATAAAATAACCCTTGAAGGGTTGACATGCCGTTAAAATCAATCAACCAATTTTCAAAGATAGCGTATATCTGGCATATTGATTTTAAAAAATATTCAATGAAATGACGAGTTGAAGAAGCGAAACGTTGGTGACTAGGGAAACAGAGGAATTAAAAACCCAAAGAATAATAACATTTAAAAATTTTTCCTTTTGATAATTCAAACAAAGAAAAAGGTCGTATCAAGAATTCAAAGTATTTTTTAAAATTGGAATTGAAGGATAAAAAGCAGGAAAAAAAGTTAATGTTCAACCAATTTAAACAATCAAAACATCCAAAGAAAGCGTCTGCTTATCAAGTCATCTACGGACACACGTCACAAGTCGACATTTTGATGTCAAATGTTGATGTCATAATGATGTCACAAATATGTCATAATGATGTCATTATGATGTCACAATGATGTCATTATGATGTCATATGTTGAAACAATATTTCTAGATCTTTAATGAAATGTTTATCTCTGCTTCCCACCAGACAGGATTTGACACATGCTTTTTTTATAGTGGGGGTTTTAGGGAAGGGGGTGGTCGGGCACGAGTCTCGACTTGCTTGTCATCGGCTCACTTAGTGTCATGGACTTGGACTCACTAGATATCACGTGAGTCCGGCATGTGTGCCTGTTCATAGCTAAAATAAAGTAAACAATAGTGATCTATGTAGCTTTTGACAAGTTAGGATAACTTATGGTCAGTTAATATTTGATTTGCATCAATTACTGCTTGACAATGTCTGGTCATGGTTTCAACAAATGATTGACAAACATCATGTGATAATTGTTGCCATCATTCCTTCATTATTTTAAATAATTCCTTTCATTAAAAGGTTTGTGATTTTTATAGCTATTTATTTAAATTGTTATACGTGGTGCATTCAATAAATTTCCAGACTTTTTTGTACAGGCATTTAAAATTGTCGTAGACACTTGAAAATTCACCGTTATTGCTATATGAGATGACTGACCAATTTTTATGATTTCAGCTTCAAATGAACAGCTACAGCAGCAATTGGAATACACCCTACTAAAGCCTGATTGTCACAGCTGGTGAATTTAAAAAATGTAATCTGGACTTTAGAAAAACGATGTGCAATAAAATTCTGTTTTAAACTTGGAAAAAATGCCATGCGATGAAAGCTGGATCTACTGCTATGACAGAGTTCCCAGAGGAAGCATGCTGGCCCTCCCAGACCCAAGAAGGCCATACAGAGCAAATTGACCCACAAACTTTTGATGATCCCTTTTTTGACTGCACTGGCATGATCTACATGCACTGGGTTCCCACTGGACAGACAGTCAAGGAATACTATGTTGAGGTTTTAAGGGAGTTCAGGAAGAGATTCCTTGGGAAGAGGCCAGCACTCTTCAAATCGGCTCAGTGGCATTTCCACCAGGACAATGCACCAGTCCTCAACTCCATCCTTGTCACAGGCTATTTGACCAAGGTGGGAATCAAGACAGTTCGTCACCCTCCCTATAGTCCAGACCTTGCTCCCTGTGACTTTTGGTTAATCCCTACGCTCAGAGACTGTCGTTATGAGACAATTGAGGAGATGAAAGAGGCTGTGACGAAGGTCATTTGATACGCTCACACAATAGGACTTCCATGGGGCCTTCCAGAAGTTGTTGGAGCGGTACAACAAGTGTATTGCCACCGGATGAGATTACTTCGAATGGGACTAGAGTTTCATGAGTGTACTATCAATAAAAGTGCCCATATGAAAAAGTCTGGGAACTTATTTAATGATCCTTGTAGATGTCATAAATATTCATTTCTCTTCACTTTCATCATACCTTAAAGGTAAAAAAAATTGAAATGAAAAAGTTACACCAATAGCAAGATAATTGAAATATAAATTTCAAAAAATCCAAAGAAATTAAATTTCAGCGGAAAGAGTCCCCATGGTGTTGTGGCTAACGTACTGGACTGTGACATCGTAGTGAGTTCGAACTCCACTCACGATATTATGTTCAGTTTCATACTAATACCCTTAGGAAATGTATTAACCCCCTATTCCCCCTAATTACGAGTTAAATAAAATTTTTAGCTCTTTTTGCAAAAATAGCAAAGAGTAAGCGCATATTATCGGCTTGTAAAATATAGATGTAGACAACAGCACCCTTATTGTTCTTTCATAAGAATAGTTTTAGTATTACATAAACAACGACGGTTGATATGCCACAAAGCAAACAAACAAAAAAATTAGCATTAAACGACTGTTAAATAAGTCAAATTTACAACAACAAACAACATTTTCATTAAGATTTTGAAATATTAAAATAACAAAATAAAAAAAAATATGGTTCAATTTTTTCACTGCCTGTTTTTGCTGTTGTCTACTTCTGTATTTTACAAGCCGATAATATGCTTTTACTATTTGCTATTTTTGCAAAGAGAGCTAAAATTTTATTCTCATAATGTTATTTATTTATAGATGAAAATCGATTTCTACATGCTCACCATGTTTTTATGACTTAATTTTTTTCCTCTTTCTCTTTCTCAAAAAAAAAAAAAAAAAAGAAGGAAAAAATGAAAAAAACAAAAACAAACTATGAACACATAAGCACATAAGCACGCGTCCTTTTCATGAATTCTGTTGAAATATGCGGCATAAATTGATATTTGAGTCATGAATTGATTCAAAGATATCACTGTCAGAAACAGGACTGAAAAAATATCACGGTTAGAAACAGTACTTAAAGATATCTTAGAAATAGTAATGAAAAGATATCATAGTTGGAAACAGTACTAAAAAGATATAATAGAAACAGTACTGAAAAGATATAATAGAAACAGTACTGAAAAGACACCAAAGAAACAGTACTGAAAAGATATCACAGTCAGAAACACCACTGAAAAGATATAGTTAGAAACAGAGCTGAAAACATATCGCAGAAAAAGTACTGATAAGATATCACAGAAACGGTGTTGAAAAGACATCATTGTCAGAGAAAATACAGAAAAATAGAAACCTAACCATTCCGTTGGTTGAAATCGTAATGAGTTCTTCATTAGAAAAAAATAGCTAAAGTTAGATTTTGATTGTTGATGCTTCAAAGCAGGAATTAGTTCCCAGAAAATTGGATTTACACAATCTTTCGACCAGCTTGTATTTTTACGAGCAGAATATGCAATAGTATATAGTAATAGTAAAAAAATAGAGATGAAAATATTTTTTCTGTCTTACTGGGTAATTTATAGAATTTATATTTCTATCAGGTTGAATTTTTCATTTTTAGCTCGACGCTCTTTTCTCAGTAAATCGGAGTTTATTTTTCGTTGGAGCCGCACCCCAAATGTAATCAAAAGCCCTTAGTGTTGAAATAAAAAGATTATAATCACAACGTTAGCTGTAGATTATCTTGGCTCGAATAATGTTAGCCCAGATGGAGTAAGACCCGCCCCCTCCACAAACCAGTGTCTGGGATATGACACTAAACCATCAGTCGGTGAGACTTCAGTCCAGGAGCTTTGAGGAATATGGAGTACCCTTTCATTGCCATCACAACAAGACCCACTTTAACCCAGAGTGGTAGTACCTATCAGGGTTCCATCTATGAGTTGAACAGAACGTTCTAACTATTTAAATATGTGCAAACAAATGACTGATGTTAAATTGAATTGTTAGTGTTACATAGTCATACTTGAAACCATTTAACGGTGTGAAAATGAATGGGTAATGTTGAATAGAATTATTTGTGTTAAATAGCAATACTTGAAACCATTTAAATGTTTGCAAAGAAATGATTAATACTAAATAGAATTATTCTTGCTAGACAGAAATACTTGAAACCATTTAACTGTGTATTAGTTGTCAAAATTTCTGAGACGATTTTTATCATTAAGGGCTTTCGGACTATTGTCTTCATCTTTATTGTTATTTCAACAACGTTACGGACACATGGCGTAACGGTTATAAGCGTTGGTTTCCTAAGCTTCTAAGGACACAATCATCTGGACGTTGCAGGATCAATCCTGACTGCAGGCGAGTAACAATACAGGAATACTTAACACTTGTACCCGGTTATGGCTAACGGAAAAAGAACAGGCGACCCCCGGGGATTCAATAAAGGACGTAGTTCGAAGTTCTGTGAAGGTTCCTGAGTTCGACAAACACATGAAGAAGGCCGGAGGACATATCGGCCGAAACGTTGGGGATATAACAATAAAAATGAAGACAATAGTCCGAAAACACTTGATAAAAATCATTTAACTGTGTGCAAACAAATGAACTCTGTCTTGTTTAAAATATTACCTACAAACTATTCGTTAAAAAAATCATATATATATATATATATATATATATATGAATAAACAGGATTTTGAATTAAATAAGCTATAAGGATAAGCCGTAAATCCAACAACCAATCAAATAATGCATACACAAGCGCGCACATACACATACATATATATGCATGTATATGATACCACAGATTTCTTTGACTTTCTCGCGCTATCAGTAATCACGCTTGTTTGGTTCTCTAGAGAGCACCTATTGTCCGCACAGAGCTAGCGAATGCAAATTTTTGCTGATCAGCGAATAATAGTGAATTCATGTCCATAGTTTCATAGAAGAATATCATTTATGAGTTCATCCTCAATTCGTCAGCTATGCCCAGCATGTCTTGCTTGATTTGTGTGATGGGCGGCGGGTGGCTGTACAGCTGTTCTTTTGCAGAGTGCTGCTTCCAGAATTTGTTCAAAACGGCACGCAACATCCATGTGTAGTTCTAGCTTTTTTTTGTTAGCGTTTCGTTAGAGTTCAAGTGGTGCGAATGTACAGTATTACTGACACAGTTATAGATTGAAAGAATTCCCGTTAAGCTCACGCACATACACGGGCATATATACCGCCTCATTGGCATCGTGTGTTCGCCAGTGGTCCAGGAAAATGGGCATCAATCCCTGGTCGAGTTATACCAAAACTCAAAAAATAGTACTTAATGCCTCCATGCATTATAAGGTACTGATCAAGGGTAAGTGGATCAATCAAGGGAAAGGAGTAGCGCCTTCGACAACACCTCGGAGTAGTAACTATTGAAAAAAGACCCTACGGTTGGCAAACATATATATATACACACTCGGATAAAGCATGAATATACCTCTTCAATCCCCCGCTATGAGTAAAATACAAAGGCAGAGAGAACTCCCTAACCTTTGTAGGCAACCAATTTAGGAGAAGGAAAACTCTGAATTCAAACCATTTGTAACACTGACCTTGTGTCGCATCTTGTTCGTGGCGAAAGGGTTGGGTAAATTCATACATTTTACCACTTATTAACCTATTTTTGTCTACTCAGCAAATATTGGCTTATAGTTTACGTGCACACACACACACACACACTGATAGATAGATAGATAGATAGATATAGATAGATAGAGAGAGAGAGAGGGGGGAAGCTATATTGATATGTCCGCTTCTTATTTGTGTTTGGTTCCCGACTACAAAAATCCACCAAATAATATATATCACAAATCGACACAGAAGCAAACGTTTCACTCACAATTTACGCACGCAAACTAGTAGAGAAGATTTCAGCACAGTGCAAAGCTACCCACTCCATGGGTTGAGACGTGTGGTGGGGAGTGTTGAAATGTTGGTTGTTCATGTAGCAAGGGGTCTCCATTTTCATCATTTATCCCAACTGATCAATGACTACCAACTACAAAACTGCGCATGCTCACTCAGCTGAAGACACTCAACGCTGACTGCACAGATTAATAAAATAAGATAGATAGATAGATAGATAGATAGAGAGAGAGAGAGAGAGTATGTGTGTGAGTATGTGTGTGTGTGTGTGTGTGTGAGAGAGAGAGAGAGAGAGAGAGAAGGAGAGGGTCTGTATGTGTGTGTGCGTGTTTGAATGAGAGAGAGAGAGAGAGAGAGAGAGAGAGAGAGTGTATGTGTGTGAGTGTGTGTGTGTCTGTGTAAGAGAAAGAGAGAGGGAGAGAGGGAGAGAGTCTGTATGTCTGTGTGTGTGCGTTTGAGATAGATAGAGAGAGAGAGAGAGGGGGGAAAGAGATGGAGAGAGAGACTGTATGTGTTTGTGTTTGTGAAAGAGAAGTGTACGTATATGAGTGTATGTCTGTGTGTGTATGTGTGTGTGTGTGAGAGAGAGAAGGCGAGAGCGAAAGAGTGTGTATGTCAGTGTGTGTGTGTGTGTGTGTGTGTGTGTGTGTGTGTGTGTGTGAGAGAGAGAGAGAGAGAGAGAGAGCGTAGACGACTTGGGCTTCTGACAATTTTTTTCCTTATTTTGAGGGGCCTTATAGTTGATTACAACTTACTGACATGCAGGATTTTACTAGTATTAGAAGTGACCTACCACCGGACCAGTTAGTACTTACAAAACTTAAACTGTTAAAACTATCACCTACTAATCTCTTGTATCTTTTAAAGAACACGTCCATAATTGTTGTTCGGGTTAGTTACTAAACTGACTGCTTAAGAAAAGAGATAATCTTCCTTAAGCCACCTAGATTATTATAATTTCATATAATATATGACATAATCTGACATGGAGAAATAGCCTGATATAATGTTGATACGTTGTATTTAACATTTCTATCCCAGTGATTTTTTACTTGGTAAAAACAGCAAAACTACGATTTCTAAATCCATTGGTTGTTACGAAAGATTAGTTAGTGTAATCTATCTATCTATCTATCTATCTATCCCCACACACCCACACACGCTTGCACACTCACACACTGACAACCACATGTAAAGATTCCTACAAAATCACAAAGGTTTTTGACTGTATTTTTTCAATTTTCGATTCATTTCATTTTCTTTACTGCCTGATGATTGTTGTTTTGCAAAGAACTCCATGAAACCCAGGGGTCGCTGTCTAAATTCCATGAATTAAATCTATCTATCTATCTATCTATCTATCTATCTATCTATCTAATTTCCTTTCCCATGGTGTCTCTCCGGCGTAGTCCTCGTGGTGTAATGGCTAAAGTTCTGGACTGCAGACTTGAAATAAACTAGTTCGAACTCTAGTCACACTATTACGTTCCCTTTCGGATAAATACCCTTTAGAAAGGCATGAACTCCCTAATCCTCCTCAGCTATGGGTCAAATAGAATCACTGCTGTTCTTCTCCAAGGATGGTCTTGGCATTAGATAGCCCACAAAGGTTGATATGCCATTAAACAAAGAAACTGTACCAAATCTTCTCCTCCCAACCGGTTTGTGAAATAATCTTATTTCAACTCTCAGAGGCAAAAAACAAAAATCTAAAAGCATCTCAAATCACCAGTGTTATCCAGTTTTTCCTATTTACCAACCCCTCCGCTCGGGCAGGATATGACACAAGGTCAATTTTTAAGCGGAGTTTAACAGGTTTTAATTCAGAGTTTTCCTTCTCCTAGACAAGTTGCCTAACCAAGGCTGAAGAACCTAGTCTGTCCTACTATTTATCCATAGCTGGAGGGAGAATAATTGGATTCATACCTTTCCCAAGGGTATTAGTGCAATGTGAAATGCAATCAGTCTCGTCCAGGATTTGAACTCGTGTCGCCGTGTTCATTTCCTTGGACGATAACAATTACACCACGGGCACCTCCGATGTGTTATCCAGTTTTTGAGAGATAGAATGTATGAAAGTGTGTCGTTATCTTTCAAATAAATGAACGCCAAAAAAAAAAAAAAATTAATTTTATGACTTTATAATAACAACGTATACCAAGTTTATAAAATCCAATCAATATGATTTGAATTGGCCTTCCTCATATGAAGAAAGCTAAGTATTAAATTCTAAAAGCAATCGGACCATGATAATAGGCAAATGAGTCACTGAAACGTTTGATGTAATTAAAAAATCTGCTCGGATAAAGGAATATGGACTTCGTATTTCTGAGAGAAAATGGAAATAAAATAAAAGATTTCAATGCAACATATAAAAAAGATATTTTAGCATCTCATAAACAAATCTATTTATGCATTTAAACATTAATATATTCATATTGCTTGAACTTGCTTTAAATACCTTACCAAACAATTGCTTCCTAGGTAGGTGAACTTTTCTACCAGTTTCAGAGAGCTTCCGTCAAGTGTGGAAATGTCGCCTGTTTGATTAAAGCACATGTATTCAGTTTTGTGTGCATTGACATGGAGGCCAATGCCTGCGGCGACTTGTTCCAAACTATGCAGTAGTGTTTCGGCTGGGTTGGGTGTATTTGCCAGAATCGCTATGTTAATGCCAGTACACACACACACACACACACACTCTCTCTCTCTCTCTCTCTCTCTCTCACACACACACACTCACACACACACACACACACACACACACACACACACACACATATATATATATATATATATATATATATATATTATTTCAAGATAAAAACAATATTCGGTCACATTAGGATAATAAATTTATTTCCATCCTGTTGAGAGCATTGATATAAAGGAAAAACTCCAAAAGAATTTTAACAGGACTTCATCAGACCAAACAAGAACATAGATGAAGTCCTGCAAAAATTTTTAGTGGGTTTTTGATTCATATCAATGCTCTACAGGATGGAAATAAATTCATTATCCTAATGTTACCGAATATTGTTTTTTTTTCTTGAAATAATATTTACTCTGTGAATTTATTTACATTGAGCTCTTTACCAGGAATATTTAAATATTCGAAATTTGAATAATTTATTTGTCCTGACGGAATTGTTCCCTACTCTGGATTTACTGGATTGATGAATACGCACACACACACACACACACACACACACATATATATTCAGTAGAATGATTAAAAAATAGGACGAAGATGTGGAAGTAAAAAAACAAAGAAAACTCACTTCATAAGAATTTACATCAGAGAAAGGCGAAAACTTTTTATGTGGAAGAAGTCTCTATCTATCTATCTATCTATCTATCTTTGTATCTCGTATCTGCTTGTTTTAAACTATGGTTTGATATCCATACTATCTGACCATTCTAAACAGAGTTGCATAGCAACCACAGTGTTCATGTGTACGCTTGCACGCACGAGTGTGTGTGTGTGTGTGTGTTGTGTATAACAAAAAGGAATGCTCCTTCTGTTTGAGAGTTCATTCAGTTGGAAAGATGCCCGAATCTTTCTGAAAAGATTTTGCACTAACGGCCATAATGAGGGCATCTAGGTGGCTGATGGGGGTGGATGGGTGGCCAAATGTCGTTGCTTTTAGTTTCTATGCGTCGTTTCTTACGCCGAGTTTGGCATCGATGCAATCGGTTCAATTTGCTGTTTTGTATGATTGGTCCTGTAAGACAAGCTTCAACTTGGTCTTTGTGGATTCTGTATGTTGTACTGGCTGGAGAATTTTTAATCAAATGTTGTGGAACAAAGAGAGAAAGGACTGAGAGAGTGCTGGCCTCGAATATTTTGATATCAATAGAATTTTCGAAAAACAAAAAACAAATAAAATGTGTCATAGCCAAGTAAAGATTTGTCACATTGACATAAATAACATGTTTTTATTTACTTAACTCTTCTGCCCCGTGCAGGATGCGACACAAGGTCAATTTTTAAGTAGGGTTTAACAGGTTTGAATTTAGAGTTTTTCTTCTTCTAGATCGGTTGCCATATTAAAGTTAAAGAGCCTTGTTTGCACTACAATTTATTCACAGCTGGAGAGAATAGTAGGATTCATACTTTTCGCAAGGGTATAACCGCTATGTAAAATGCAAACAGTCCCGTTCAGGACTCGAACTCTTGTCGCGTTGTTCCTTTTCTAACACCATAACCGTTACATCACGAGCACCTACAATGGTAGCGTCTAAGAAAACGTGAAAGTTCCTTTTGAATTTCAAAAGCTTACCAAGCTTGGTTTTCGATTCTAGGTTCTTTAACGACAATGGCATCAATGTTTCTTCTTTGCCTTTCAGGAATTCGTGGGCGAAGACGAAGTTTTATAACATAGACGTTTTTTCTTTTAGCAAATTTCCATGTGATGAGGTAAATGATACAATATGAAGACTACATGACTTCACAGGTGCGTTTAGTTTAAAGGTTATCGTTGTAGGAAATGGAATAAAATTTTGGACGAGATTATTTGCGTTTCAAATAGCTTTAATGTCATTGGGAAAAGATTGAATCCATCTGTACTTCTTCCAGCTACGGGTAAATAGAAGGTCAGACTGATTTCGTTATCCTTGGTTAGACAACCTATCTAAGAGAAAGAAAATTGATTTCAAACCAGCTGTACTTTGCTTAAAGATTGATCTTGCGGCGCACCTTGCCCGTGGGCAACGCGTTGGGTAAATACATACATGACCCCCCAATAACCTTCTCAAAATTATGGGTCATAGGATTTTAGTATTAACATGCTTATAGGTGTTTGAAATTCTGTTTTTGATGGAACTCTGACTGAGCTCTTCTAGTATCTGGGGTGGGGGTTAGAATACACTGATTGCATCTCTGCAGAAGAGTAAGACTCCCCCAACGGGTATCCTGTGGCCCAGTCAGGTGGAGCCGCAGAATTCACTGACTGCTTCTTTGTGTTACATATTGACCCCGGCCAAGCTGTCAAAAGAAGAAATGCACCTGTGTAAATAACAGGTGCATCCGGTCGAAGATATCAGGGGGCGACCTTGAGTGTCGAGGGGTTGAATTGAGTGCGAATTGTGACGCTCGCAGGAAATAGGTGGACGTCAAATTATCACATAACCCCGGCGACAGAAAGTTCAGACGAGTTGGAGAGAACATGCTGGAATGGGGACCATGTCCCAGCAGAGGCTGGGCCCCCCAGGCCCCCGGTTGAGATGCCCAGGAGAACGGGAAAGAAATACTGTTATAGCCAGAAGAGTGGGGGTCAATATGTTGCAGTTCTGTTCAGTCTCCAACTCCCTCTCACTCACAACCCTTTCAATAAAGTGAGAGGTATATTTTTCTAAAGAACTGTGTCCACTTTGTTTTGAAAATTAATGTTTGAAATTCTATTTCTTAACTGGTTTCAAACAGCAAACGCTGTAGTGCGAATATCTCAGAGTATGATTGCTTACAGCAGACATTTCGGAAAATCGTCACTTTAAATGAAGTTATAAAAGCTGTTTTTGATTGTAATATATATATATATATATATATATATATATATATATATATATTTCGCTAATGTCAGTTACCCATCGCCATTTACTGTATGCCTACGCTACCTTAACTTATATATGGTCTATCACCGATTTTGAAT
The DNA here is from genome assembly GCA_963585895.1 of Sepioteuthis lessoniana. Taxonomy (NCBI): domain Eukaryota; kingdom Metazoa; phylum Mollusca; class Cephalopoda; order Myopsida; family Loliginidae; genus Sepioteuthis; species Sepioteuthis lessoniana. Next base: position 107,351 of record CAUZXS010004950.1, read on the forward strand.
ACTCTTTATTTATGAATATAGCAATATATATATATATATATATATATATATATATATATATATATATATATATGTGTGTGTGTGTGTGTGTAAATTTTAAAACTTAGTTTTAATGTATATATATATATATATATATATATATATATATATATATATATATATAAACTAAGTTAAAAAAACTAATGAACTTGAATCTTTCGACATCCTATTTTCAAACATAAATTGCAATTTTAAGTTTTAAGAGAGCCTAAAATCACACACACACACACACACACACACACACACACACACACACACACACACACACACACACACACATATATATATATATATATATATATATATAATCGAAAAAACTAATTTCTTTCATTATAGCATAGATTTCTGTTGTTTTAAAATTCGCAGTTTATTTCTGTCGGCAAAAAGAGCCAAATTTACTGAATGGCAGCATGAATTTTTCAAAGAATTAAATTGAAAATCTTCTAAAATTAAAATAATCACCTGATAAGGATAATTTAATGAAAAATTATGATTTTAATCTTTATTCAAATGAACTGAGCAAAGAAATGTCTTGGTTTTAGTTAAAACTACTATCAAATAATGAAAATCCTTTTTTTAAGACTAGGGGAGTTCCCCTCCCCGTCAACATTTCCAAAACAAAACTTGTTTTCTTTACCACAAAGTTATTTCAACAAGATCTACTTCCCGAGGAATTTCGACACGAAAACCAATCTGAACCCCTAACAACAACAAAAAAAAAAAAAAAAAAGAAAAAAAAAAAAAAGAAAAGAATAAAGCAAAACAAAAAACAACAGCAAAAAAAAAAAACAAAAAACAAACAAACATCTAAATATTTTGGTTTTCTTTACAAACCATAAAAATCCTAAAATATAACTTGAGAAATAAAACTAAAATTTTGCCTCGAAGAACAATATTTTTCTTTATTTTCCAGTTTTTGACATGATGGGCACCGCTGCGAAAGTAAGGACGAACTTATAAGCGGGGGTGTCCTCGTGGTGTAATGGTTAAAGCGATGGACTGCAGAATCGTAGTAAGCGAGTTCGTAATCCAGTCGCGCTATTACATTCACTTTCAAGCAAATAGCCTTGGGAAAGGTATGAACCCCCTTATCCTCCCAGCTATGGGTTAAATAGTACCACGACTGTTCTTCTAGGATTTTAATGAAAAAAATGAAAAAAATGACATTATAAAATGTTAATATACTGTAATTAGTCATGTATAACACGTATTCGTGTACAATACGCACTCCTAACTTTCAGCTAAGAAATTCTGGAAAAAAACATTTCTCCTGCGCAATACGTATGTGACACGACGTGCGGTTGAATACTTGATTAGTGTGTAAAAGTTGGAATTTGTGAAGTATATGGAAGTTAATATGTGTGTATCTCAAAGACAAAAAGATCCTTAAAACAAGTATCTTTTTATTCAAGGCTTAAATTGACCTAAAGGGCTGGTTGATTGTTCCCAAGGGTCAGTTGGGTGGGAGACATTTGTTTGGGATTTTTGGAGTCAGCGAGTTTGATTTTTCGGTTGTCAACTAGCTTCGTCGATCGTAGTGATGAAACGGGTCACTTCGTAAAACATATTTTTCTAGTCCTTATCTTAAGGGTCAATGTCAAAAGAGAGATTTAACTTTGCTCCGCCCTAAATACAAATGGCGCAATCCAGTCAGGTGAGGCTGAGAATTTTTTGTTCAACCCCATTGCTCTAAACCTGTTCCTGTTGGTCAAGGCATCTAAAGGGTTTTTTCCCTATACCTGTAAGATATAATCCTGAACTAGGATTGGCTGACCAGTGGAAACATGACTCCTAATTGTCTCTTATTGGAAAACCAATCAGAAACCTTTTTTGGTGCAGATATTGATCTATAAAAAATGGGATGGAAAAACGAATCTTCAGAGAGGATGAGAAAAGGGACCAAGAGGAAACTCAAGACTGCTTAAGAAGCATCGTTTCCATTCTAGACCCGAGGCACGCCGAACAACCTTCAGACTTTACAAAAATTCAAAGTCCCAGACTTTAGAGACGTTAGTGTCACTCTAACCGCACCTCATCGTCACTCTTCCTCTCTCGATATTCTTTCTTCTTCTTTTTGTCAGGAAAGCAAACGCAAACATCATTTGTTTGCTATTTATTGTCTCACAAACGTGTTTCAATAAAAACGATTTTTCGTTGTTGTTTGTTAAACAACAGGTTTTCTCTATTCTTTGAGTTGCTAGACAATCTAGCCAATCGTATTACCTGACCGTAAGGAGAATATCCGGTTGAATTGTGTCAACCCCCACTCCGTGGATCTTTCAAACACAGCATGGGCACGGAAGGATTTGACAAAGCAAACAGACGGAAGCTAATGTGGTAGTCACGAACACAATGGCCACAACAAGTACTGTGACAAGTTGTCACACCACATTGGGCCCCGTGACGAGCATAGGACCAGACGTATTGACTTTTTGGAATTTTTAAAAGGTAAATTTATACTACAACTACTGCTTATATTATATTTATTCTCAACTTTTTCTCTGGTATTTATCGAGTAAAAATAAGAACTTATGTAGTTTAAATAATGTTTCGAAATACAAAATTTACGCAATATTTAAGGCAAAATCAAGGATATGTTCACACGAAAATGTAATATAAAAGAAGAAATAAGTCATAAACAAACACTAATACCAGTGGCTATTTCTTTGTAATGGTATTAAACAGAAGTGTTTGTTACACTTTAGTTTGGACCATAGATAGAACTTACTGTCGATGATACCGTCCCAAACACGTGACGCACGTGGCCGATAAAAAAGGACAATAAATTCTTGTGTATAATACGCACCACTAACTTTCAGCTTAAAAATCTGGAAAAATGCGTATTGTACACAGTATATTTATGGTAATTGCAGATTGATTTTGATAAGCGATCACCCAACAAAATAGAATAAGAATACATAGGATTTTTTGATCGATTTAATTTATACCGAGGTGGTAAATAGTTTTGCAATATTTTAGTAACGGAAGGCACAATTCGGTAGCTCCGAATGCTTTTGGTTTGGTTTAGTTTCTTTGTTTAATGGCATATCAACTTTTGTAGGTTATTTAATTCCAAAGCCATTCTCCTAGAATAACAGTTGTGGTGCTATTTAACCAATAGCTGGGAGGATAAGAGGGTTCATACCTTTCCCAAGGGTATTTACCCGAAAGTGAACGTAATAGCGCGACTGGAATACGAACTCTCTAACTTCGATTCCGCAGTCCATCGCTTTAATCATTACACCACGAGGACACCCCACCCCGAATGCTTTTGCCAAGTTCTCGAAGGTGAAGAATCACATTGTGAATTGCTGTGCTTACCTGATACTCTCCGAGTATTTCTCATCGAATCTGTTCTATGGTTTCGGAATTCATGGTTTTACCTGACCTTGCCTGTTCGTTGAGGCTCTTGGAAACCGAGAGAAATGTCTTCGATCATCTGATTATTGTCCTGTGATCAATTGCGACTTTACCATTCGCGTAACAAATGTTTTTGGTTTCTTCCTCTATGTTATGGCCCAGTTTATACTTGTAAAGCATTAATTTCTGAATTAGACTACCTAGCATGTTCATCGGTACGGTTTTTAAATCACACACGAAGTGAAGCAATGTATAATGTGTTAATGTAACGTCTATCACGTTACTTCCTACCTTTCCACGGCTTGAACTGCTTCGGTCACGTGATATACGCACCGCAAAATAACTCGTACCAAAATATCGCAAAACATTAGTAGTTTTGAAACAAGTGAATATATTTAGACATCAGATTCGATAGAACGTCAGGAAGTTCACTATTTCACAAGACTATACTAATAAAGGACTTGTAATATTTCAATTCGATTTTTGGATAATAGTTGCCATTAAATATCAAACATGTTAAGTGCAGTGTGACTGGAGACCCCCTACAGGTATTTAATTCAAAATGCTTTTTGAGCAGGCTACAGTCTCCTTAGAAGCGTTGGACGTTATCGGGCGTAGCTAGTTTCCATAAAAAGCACATTTTAGATATTTATATTTCTGTTAGATTTATTTATATTTTGCTGAGAAAATGGTTTAGAAAACTTGAAGCTAAAAAACTAAAAACTCGAGTTAAATCGATAACGTACGGAAATCGGCGTTATTAGTGACAACGACACTGTTGTTAGGAAAAGTGCTTTCACTTTTATGGGAGTTCTTTTAGTTTCTGGGAAGACACATCGCTTTGGATTCTTTCATTCAAAAGAAATGACTGTTTTTCAAGGAAATATTTCAGCTCTTAACATTTTCTTTCTTTCGTCTTTGAAAACAGGAAGTAAAAACAAAACAAAACAATACAAAATGTCGACTGGTTTTTATGACATATAAACGCAAACACGTGTTCAGGCATTGTTATTATTATTATTATTATTATTATTATTATTATTATTATTATTATTATTATTATTATTAGTTTTTCATAAAAGTTAACTGGTGGTCTTTCACTGGAGTCTGAGTGACAGCAAGTTTTTTCGGGTCTCCAGGACACTTCTCAGTATTCTAGCTAATATTAACAGTGCTAGGGTCTAGCTGGACTCGATTCTGCCTTTAATTTCTCATTCTCTCAGTCTTTTTCCCAAGCCTTTAAGGACTTTTCCAAAGGCGCAAAGTACTAGTTATCACTGTAATCCTCATATTGTACAACTTTTTCAGCTCTATGGCAAGATCCAAATACTTGTCTATCTTTTCACTTTCTGTAATTTTCACTCTAATCCACTTGCAGACAAATTATTTTCTTGTTAATTAACACCAGGTTTGATCTGGTCAGAACTGTGAGATCCATTTGTATCCTAAAGTCCCAGAAAATTTTCTAATTATCATTTTCTTGATGAGTTTTCTTCGACAGATTCTGATCAGTGCCTATACCATTTGATAGCAGGGTCAGATTTTAATCTCTTGCTCAATTCTCAGGGAATCAGTTTTTCTATCTAATCATTGTCTCTGCGGTGGTGGAGGTGTTTCGGAATGTGTCCCAAAATGCTGTTGCACTACTAACACAATTCGTTTCGCTTAATTCAATGCCTTTTAAACACTTAATAGTTGTTGGCACACTGACAAACAATGAAACACCCGGAGCTGCCGAAAGTTTTTATAATAAACTTCAATCTGTTTCTTGTGAGTATCACAATCTTGAAAAACGAATTGAAATAACTTCTTCCTGCTTTTAGTATCCTAGGTATGACATTAAACTCCATGTGATGACAATACTCCAGCTCTAGTGCTCTAGTTTGGAGTACACCTTCATTGCCTGTGCTCCCAGGTCTATTCCTTTTGGGTCTCATCTATAGGTCGAATAGATCTATTTTACAAAAATGTAAATAAGGATCTTGTGGGAGGTTGAAAATTGAAAGAAATTTTTTAAAGCTTGTGCATAATTAAATATTTTGAAAACGATTAAGATATTTTAAAATCCCCCCAAAAGGGGACCCTTTGTTTTAGTCACTTCTCTTCAGAGAATTGTGTCAGTGACGACAAAGTCTACATCGGAAGAAGCAAACATAAGCTATTGTCCATCGAAAAGGCGCGGAGGGGCGAAGGAAACTGATTAAAAAATTACCGTTTTCATGAAGAGTTGGCGCGGGTAATAATGTTTTCTTCACGTGGTCCAATGTGGTTGTTAAAAAGTGAAGAGAAGTGACCAAAACAAAGGGTCCTCTTTTTTAGGATTTTAAAATATTTCAATCGTTTTTAAAATATTTTATTATGCGCACACTTTTACAAACAATATTGAAAAATGTAAATATAAATGAACAGTGAACGCGATTCCCTAATATTAAGATATGACACAACCGTAATTACTTATAGTGCTAATACCTTTGGGAAAAGTACAAATTCAGTTATTCTCCTTTCAGCTATGGGTAGATTGTAGGGCAGACTGGGCTTTTTAACCCTAGTATAGCAACCAGTCTAGAAGAAGGAAAACTTAGAAAGAGAGATGGGTTCTGAAAGGTTTTTCCTGCCCAAGACATAATACAGTAGTGGCACCCTTACGACCAAACCAAATTTTGGGGTAAGTCTTAAGTCTTTTAGACCCTAAGCGGGTTGACATATCATTAAATCAATCAATTAATTGATCAATTCTTGCATTTCAATTATTTAATTCTTGTTTGTTCAGAACACTCGTTAGAGCAGCGGGGGGGGTATTACCCATCTGCAGGGATGCAGTCAATGTATTGTGCAGCCCTAGCCGATTGGAACAGTACCTATAGCTGGGAAGAAGGAAAGATGGGTTTATACCTTTCCCAAGTGCATTTGCACGAACTGAAACGTAATCAGTCTCGTCGAGGATTTGAATTCGCGTCGTCGCGTCCATTTCCTACGACAATATCCGCTCCGTCACGTGTACTTCCTTAAGACTATATATTTGTATACTTGTAAAATCAGGATTAGTTAAGTTGTAGAAACATTAGTGATATACCATTTCTGATAAATTGAAAAAGACCCGGATGAGGTTGACTAAAAACAGAAATAATTACTTTTTCTTATGATTGCAGTTTTATGGCAAAACGATTCTTATTTACATATAATATTAAAAAATTCTGTAACAAGCTTTTTTTTAAAAATTACGTTTTAAATCATATTTTTCTTATAATTCTCAAAAGTTGAAAGGGAAAATAGATGAAGAACGGCATGTGTGATTTTATAAAAAAATTGTTCTAAAGTGTAGAATGGTGAAAAAGAAATTTACCAAATACAGAAATCATAGGGTTTCCCAGGAGTCTCCGTGTTGTATTCATATTTACCCAACCCCTCTGCTCGGGCAGGATATGACACAAGCGGAGTTTAACAGGTTTGAATTCAGAGTGTTCCTTCTCCTAGACTAGTTGCCTCACCAAGGCTGAAGAACCTAGTCTGCCCTACTATTTACCCATAGCTGGAGGGAGAATAATTGGATTCATACCTTTCCTAAGGGCATTAGTGCTATGTGAAATGCAACCAGTCTCGGCCAGGATTTGAACTCGTGACGCCGTGTCCATTTCCTACGACGATAACCATTACACCACGGGCACTTCCTCCGTGTTATATTAGTGCTGGACTGCGGCCTCGAAGTGAGTTCGAACTTCAGTGGCGCAATTACTCTCACTTTCAGACTAACAAATAGTTGTTGGCGACCTGAGTCGAGGCTGAACTGAAGGCTCCACTTTTCAATAGCTACTACACAGAGGTGTAGAGGAGGGAGCACCTCTATTCCCTGGATTGCTCCACTTCACCCTTGATACTTACCTCATAATGCTGAATGTTAAACCAAGCGGCATCAAGTACCATTTTTTTGAGTCTTTGGTATGATATGTATATAAAATGGTACTTCATGCCGCCTAGCTTAACACTCACCATTATATCCTGTTGTTATATATATATATATATATATATATAAACAGGATTTAGCATTAAATATTTCACGAGGATAGATATATTATAAAACATGAACTAACTAAATGATATAAATTTTTATGAAACATCCTGATGGTTTGGTTTGGTTTCTTTGTTTAATATCAACCTTGAAGCATCCTGAGCTTCTCAAATGATATAAAGGCTTGACATAAAGATGCCGCCTTGCTTAACACTCAGCATTATAAGGTATGTATACCTTATAATGCTGAGTGTTAAGCAAGGCGGCATCTAGTACCATTTTTGGTATGACTAGACCTAGGATTGCACCCAGGACTCCCGCACCATTGGCGAACACTCTAACAATTATACCAATGGTTCACTGCTGTTCTTCTGCAAGTATGGCTTTGGCATTAAAATCACCAACGAAGGTTGATATGCCAATATCAGCAAATTAATATACAATAATTCATGTTTACTATCGCCAATGGTCCGGGAGACCTGGGTTCAATTCCAGGTCGTGCCATACCAAAGATTTTAAAAATGGTACTTGATGCCTCCTTGCTTAACACTCAGCAATATAAAGCACGTATCAAGAGTAAAGTGGCGCAATCCATGGAAAGGAATAGCACCATCCCCTAGACCTTGGTGTAGTAGCTTTTGAAAAGGAAGCCTTCTAGTCGCCCTTAACTAAAGGGAGACAACTTTACTTATACTAATTAGTGAGGATAGATGAAATTCCCACAGGACAATTCCATCGGAGTTGAACAGTATTTGATTTGAAAAACAACATCGATGTAAAAGAATATCTCGGTCGAGCGGAGAATGGAATAATATCCCACTTGGCTGCAGGGAGGTTTCATTATTTATTTATAAAGAAAACAACTATGAGGTTTCTTGATACAAACGAGACAAACAAAGAAAAAAAAAAAACTTTGCTCTGTTTCTCGGCAATAAAACTCATTCTTTGCTTAACACTTTCTGTACTTATTTTTAGTTTTGTGAGGATCTTTATTTTCACTTCTACAAAATTTCATTAAGCGCTGAGTGTGGCGAGAAAATCATTAATAGTTCATTTGAAAATCTCTGTGTGAGTCTAAACAGATACAGTCTGTAATATCCTCGTTCATTCTATGCCAATCATTCCATACAACCGACAGTATTGACTTGTCTTGAAAAATAAATTAAAATCACCTCGCATTTCGACCACCCATTGACAGATAATAGAATACGCGGACAACAAACTCACTCACGATGATATACGGCCAAATAAAGCCTACTTTTGAAGTTGAGGTGGAATTATATATTGGTATTTGGATCGTGGTGGGCAGACATCTTTGAATAATGTCGCTTGCTCTACGAAATTTTCTCTCGCTTCAAATATTACGAAAAATACGTGGTTCACACAGAGAAAGAAATACTTGGGTGAGTCAAAAGTTTTGCAATATTTCAAGCTATTTCAGTGTCTGTTTATAAGGCTGAGCTTATAGCGGTGTCAACTGATGATGCTTTGTGAAGGAACTAGTTCTACCGACAATGTATGAATATTTATACTTGGTCGTTGTTCGACCATTTCTCGCAAGTTCTCATCTACGACAGAAGGTCTCCCTGACCTTGATTTGTCTGGAAGACTTGTATCCCTTTTCTTGAAACGTCTGAATCAGTTTTGTGTCTTGCGTTCGTTAACAGCTCCTGGTCCTTCCACATCATTAATTTTCTTTTGTTACGGCTCTTCTTACTTCTCAGTCCCTTTTTTCATAGGTAGTGTAAAATAGCTCGATCTACGATTTTTCCCGCCCATTATCAAAGATGTAAAATAAAGGATAAATAATTAATATCCATATGATATATATGAAAATAAAGAAAAACAATCCAGCAACGATTGGACAACAAGTTGTGTTAAATTAATGATATAACAGTGAGATACGAGCTGCAAAAAATAATTAGTTAAAATCTGAAAAAAGTTTTTACTCACACTTGTAATTACCGGTCTAGGAAAAGACAACTCTGAATTCAAACAATCTACCTACACATTATGGGCCGGCATAACAGTGTAAGGCTCATTACTCTACGTATATTACAGATATTGAAGAAGGCTTCAGCACAGCAGTCAACTGATCAGATATATATATATATATATATATATATATATATATATACTAACTGGGGTAATATACTTAACAGGACAGACAAGTGAACATACTCTGAAAAAGGGAAAGAGAAGAGGAGGAGGAAGAGAAATCTGACACAAAACTGTGACCTCTATGTAAACCGATACAAAACCGGAAAAATAATTCGACAAACAAATCTACACGAGTGAGTTCGAGTCTCATTGGGTGTACCACATATTTTCTCTGACGTAAACAACAAGCAAGAAATATGCACGTATGTAAGAACGAAATAAATAATTCTTAAAAATATACAAAACTCTTAATGGTCTTTCATTTTGAAATATATATATATATATATATATATATATATATATATATGAAAGAGGAGAATGCCCAATATTTATGGGATTGGTAGTTCATACGTTCAGATATTTTTATAATTAATCCAAAGATTGCTTTACTTTTGGGAGGTTCAAATAGTGTTACGTTTATGGACTTGGCGAACCAAATTCAAACGTGGATGAGGCTGTTGGTGTTTCACTTTGAGCCAATGTCCTGGAGAAAGGTATGACTGAGCCTATCTCTCTTCCCAGCTGTAGGTAAATAGTAGGGCGTATTTAGCCTTTGAACAGCAATTGGTCTCCGGAGAGGGGTAAACTTTGAATTCAAATCAATAGCACCCCGCTTTGAAATTGTCCTTTTTCGTATCTTGCTTGTGGTGGAGTGGTTGGGAAATATACACCAACAGATCGCATTCTAACATAAAAACTTAAACGTAGTGAAAAAAAAGTTTCTGATTCTATTCATCACGCACGCACGCACACACACACACACACACATAATATATACACTGATTTGAAAAAAAAAATAAACAAGTAAAAGAAGTTATGTATAATAATCATCATTATCCTCTTGTCATGCCATCGGCACGGATATCCCTGATCCTTTCTCGCCACCTCTCCCTATCGTTCTAAGGTCATCAGGGCTACACCCCGTATCCTCACAGAGCTGCTGTATGTAGGTTCGAGCTGGTCGTCCTGCTTTTGCTCGGCCATCTGAAGGGGTCCATTGGAGAACATCACTTATGAGCTCGTCCCTACTTCTCCAGCAGTGTCCTGCATGTCTGGTTCGTCTAATTTGGATAGCTTTGGTGATGGGTGGTAGGTGGCCGTACAACAGCTGCTTTGTGGGGTGTTGCCTCCAGGAATTGTTTAATATTGCTCGCAGCATTCTTTTGTTGTTGCTGTCAAGCTTTTTCTCCATCCGTATAGTTAGCGTCCATGTAGTGCATTCATATAGCAGTATCGACACGATCGCCGCTTGGAAGCAACTGCGTTTTATTTTATCGGTCAGGTCTGACTTCCATATGACCGATAGCCTATCGATAGCTGTCCATGCCTTTGTAACCCTTTTTCTTTGTTTCTTTGTCCGTAACTATTGTCAGGTTTAAGCAAATTATTACAAAGTTTCATGAATGAATCCATTCCTGATGCTAACGCTTGATCTGGATGTAGGCAACAAATGATATATCAAGTACGTAAGTATTTTAATAAAATTAACTAAAAAAATAATTAGTAAGACAGAAAACACAGAAATGTACATTTTTTTTCGAAGATAGATAGCCAGGAAGCGAGGCTTTGACATTTGGAATAACGCACAGATACTACACTGATCCAAGTGCGAAGTGCCAATCCGTAGCATACGTATGGATTGCTACTTCTATACTTTTTAGATGGGTTCTGTATCAGTATGTATAATAACGAAATAGTCGTAGGAAACTGATATAGCGACCCGAATTCAAATCCTGGACGAAGGTGTTTGTATCTCTTTTTGCACTAATAAACTTGTGAAAGGTATGAATCCAACTATTCTCCCTCCAGTTATAGGTAAATAGAAGAGCAGAATAGGCTCTTTAACCTTGGTATGGCAACCAGTCTAGGAAAAGGAAAACTAATATCCTTGGGAAAGGTATGAATCCAACTATTCTCCCTCCAGTTATATGATAAATAGTAGGACAGACTGATCTCTTTAACCTTGATCTGACAACCAGTAAAGGAGAAGGAAAATTCAATTCAAAACCTGTTAAACTTTGCTTTAAAATTGACCTTGAGTCACGTTCTGCTCATGTGGAGGGGTTGGTAAATACATCCACTGATGAAAGATTGTTAAAATCTAAAAACAAGCGGCTAAGTTTGGATTTTAAAGATCAGAATCTACCATGCTGACTGTAGTTTGATAAGTTCAAACAGATATCAAACTATAATAACGAGATCTCTATGAAACCCTGGTGCATTAAATCTAACATTGCTTTCTGATAATACATTTATTAATTTCAAGAAATGTTGTATACAGGAAAGAAGAACAATAACAATGCTGATGTAGAAAAATATAATTTTCTTGTTTTCTTTTCTTTTTATTACCCAAAATGCACGAAATGGTAGAGTGATGGAAAGAGTCGAAGACGTTTGAGATGTACACACAGGGTGGGATACCGATCTTCAATGAACCATTTCTTCGTTCTGCTTTCGCGAGACTGGTAATGGGTCACCTTAAGGCATTGAATTATCTTTGATTCTCCTCGCTTCTCTGCTTTCGCAAATCTGGCATTATTTGAGGCATCAAATCACCTTAGTTTCTCCTCGCTTCTCTACTTTCATGAGTTTCGTCAGGGCCATCTCAAGAAGGCACCGTATCATCTTAGTTTCAATTTGCTCCTTGACTATCGGGAGTTTCGTCAGTCGTCAGCTCAAGGTTTTCTCGATCTCTCGACCCTGGGAAGTCTGACACAAGGCCAACGCCCAGAGTTGTGTAACGTTTAGTAGCTCTTCTGCCGGTCTTCTTTGTTGTTCGCTCGTCTCTTGAGGACGAAATCGTCTCTGGTTTATATAATTTTCTGGACGCCCACGCAATTATCACAATATATATATATATATATATATATATATATATATATATATATATATATAATGACTATAACTTAACGTAAAATCTTTGCAGTATGAAAATTCAGAGTATCATCGCAGTATAAAATTTCTTTCTTTCTTTGTTTTTAATGGTTTACCAACCTTCGTGGGTTATTTAATGCCAAAGCCATTTTTGTAGAAAAACAGTAGTGGTATGATTACACCCATAGGGGTTAAATAATACCACTACTGGGGTTGGATAAATGAATTTATTCCTTTCTTAAATGTATCAGTCCGAAAGCAAACGCAATACCGTGACTGAAGTTTGAACTCGCAGTTCAACATGTTAGCCGTTACGACACAGGGACTCCCTGAGTATATTCCAATAGTAAAAATATATATAAGACGCAAAAGGTGTAAAACAGGATAAAAATTTACGACTCAGAGTTTCACGATTATGATCTTCAGGTGAGCTAGTATTCCACAATATCAAATATTGAGTACAAATGATTAGACACACGGCATTCTTATTTTTCATGTATCAAACTCATGATTCGCCAGTCCTCAAAATCATTTACACATCTTATAAAATTTAGTGGAGGTTAATGAAAATCCACTTTCAAGAAATTATTAGAAGTGTAAAGAACTTGAAGAATGTGAAATGTGTTGGATTTGATGGATATTTTATTGAGGAAATAAAATACGACTCTACAAGAAGGTTAAACATTCAGATGTCTCTGGTTTGGTCATCTTTTGCTAAACTTAATTGTATCTCCGACTCAATATTCACAAACCTATAAAAGAGTAAAGGATGGATCCCAACATCTACTGTCAACTTTCAATCACTGCTAAGTGTTCCAAAATTTTCACTGTTGTACGGTATAAAGAACATAACATCTGCCAATACAGTTTGGCTTCAGAGTAAACAAGCCTATCAACAGTTTGAGATTTTTCGTTAAATACATGACTGATAACGACCAATGGAAAATATTCAGCAATTACATTGATTTTAAAACAACATTCCACTGGATTGATCGAGACAATTTAGTAAATATTTTAGATACGTACAAGAGCTTGTTAGACTGTCAAAATATATTTATAGAGAGTCAATTGCCATAATTAATCACACAAAATCAGCTTCCAAAACCATCTCTGACAGTAGACAGTGAAGTCATAAACATTTGTATATTTTCGACATCTTTCTTGATTTTATTTTGAGATGCATCCTTCATCCAATCAATTAAGAAATCTATGGTATTCTCACGAAGTATACGATTTTCGTATACAATTTACTTGTACAAAACGAAGTCAAACTTAGTGTGAAAAGACTTGCATTGTTCAAGTCAGCTATGCTGAATTCTTCAAAACTGAAGCCGAGTCACTATTACTGTATGGTAGCGCCAGTTAGACTCTAACGAAATACAAGAAGAAAAAGCCAGATGGGAACTACGCAACAATGCTGCGAGCTGTTTTGAATACAAACTGGAAGCAGCACTCGACAAAACAGCAGCTGTATGGCGACTAACCTCCCATTTCATAAACCATCCAGCAAGGCATGCTGGGCTCTGTTGGAGCAGTAAGGACGAATTCATAAGGGATGTTCTCTAATGGAATTGCACACATGAAATCATCAGTGTTAGCGGACCAACCAAAACTTACCATGCTCTGTCTTAAGAGGCTCCCCTGACATTAGCGCCCAGTGGATGATTTAAAAGTTGTCCCAGGGGGAACATCTTCTCAGACAATACCTGCTTAGCTAAGTTAATCTGACCGTTTGATGCCGAAGGCACCCCTAAAAAGGAATGTTGAGGGAGTCAAGCATTTTTTATGATGGCTACGCATGAGTCTCGATTCATTTGTGGCCCTCACTATAAAATGACTTTCGTCAAATCTGACCTGGCGGGAGGTCGGATAAATCCTTCACCTGCTCGGCGCGGACTCTGCATGCCGAGTAGAGGACTAAGATATAACACACACACACACACACACACACACACACACACACACACACACACACACACACACACATGTATATATATATATATACATATATATATATATATATATATATATATGAAGAGAGAGAGAGAGAGAGAGAGAGAGAGATTATACTGATGACATCGCTTTCTTCTTTCAAGATATATTTGAATTAGAAGATACTACGAAAATATTTGATTGCCCAGTCAGCTGGGGCTGTAGAATACACCGACTGCAACTCGGAAGAGTGGTAAGACCCCCCCCCACAATGTGTGTCCCGGATATGACACTAAATAATCTGATGGTGAGATTCTATTGATGCCGGGGCTTTGGGGAATGCGGAACATCCCTTCATTGACATTGCTCCCAGGTCCACTCTGGCCCAGAATGGTAGCACCTAATAGGGCCCTGTCTATGGGTTAAATAGAACTAAACTGCGTACTTATGCTAAACTGATTTATTTGAATGAGAACTGTTTGACTAAACTGAATATCTTGAAATAGAAATATTTTTGACAATTAAACTGTACTTATGCTAAACCGAACTGCTTGAAATAGAACTGTTTTGACATCGAAACTGTGTACGTAAGTTGAACTGAATTGTTTGAAATAGAACTATTTGTATAAAAATGGATTTGGCGTTAAATAATCAACAAAGTTTGATATGCCATAAAACCCAACCAACAGAAGATATTTGATTAAGAATTCATCAAATTTGGTCGAGCAATTTTGATATTAAAAAGTGAACCCGACATGCTTTAATGAGTTCGTTGATTAAAATGAACGACACGTGGATTGAGAAGCTGACAAATTTTATTTAATTTGGTCATATTATTTCCTATGAGGAATGTCATCATTCAGATTTACAATCCACAATGCATTCCCTTATCTCATAAGAGATGGAACAAACTAAAACCGTACTCACTGACCGTTGAGTAAAATTCCTGTAAATGTTTCATTTTATTTCCAAAGCTGAAATCCTTTCCAAAAGTTTGTTGATTTTAGACGACAAAAGAAGTAGATGAAAGTGTTCTACCCATACCTGTATCTTAAAAGACATATAGAATGCACTGAAGACGTAGAAAAATCGTGTTAACAACAGAGAAGAGGAAAATCTTTATTAAGTTGTGGTTGACTTTTAAAAAGGGTCAGATTTTATGGAGAGAGAGAGAGAGAGAGAGAGAGAGAGAGAGAGAGAGAGAGAGAGCGAGCGCACACACACACATACACACATATGCATAAATATAAAGGCGCTCGTAGTGTAATGGTTACTGTAGTAGGAAACGGATACGGCGACAAGAGTTCAAATCCTGGTGGAGGCTATTAGCAATTATTGCTAAAACACTCAGAAAGTGTATGCACCCAACTATTCATCCTCCAGCTATGGGTAACTATTAGGGTGGACCGATCACTTTAACCTTCAGTTCTGCCAGGTTAAAACTACCCCAGATATACTACTTGAGTAACTCCCCTCCGACCAAAAACATGCTACGGAGCTAATGAAAAAGAAGGTTTCGGGACCTATATATATATATATATATATAATGACTCCATATCTGAAAAGATGTTAGCTCCCTTCATCAGCAAAATTACGACTCAAACACATCCTAATTAATAACTAATTCCCGTTCATTAGCTCTAAATTAGCTCTTAAGACTAATTGTTGACTCTGGGAAAATATTAAAACGTAGCTTCAATTTTGTACAGGGTTAATTGGAGACACCAAAAGAATATCATTTTTATGAATCCTCATGTCTTGGATATATATATATATATATATATATATATATATATATATATTTTTTTACAAAAACTCTGTCAATATATATATATACATATATATATAAGATATTATTTAATCTCGTAAATCCGGAGTTGGGAACAATTCCAAGTTGGAACAATATATTATATTGGAGAAATAAGTTTTTTTCTAGTCTGGTTGTGAATGTGAAAAAATTATTTTAATCCATTTTCTTGTTTGATCTGAAGAAGTCCAGTTAATATTTTAGAGCATTGATCATATATATATATATATATATATATATATATATATAGTTTTCGTGAATATCTTTTACAGTGAAACCTAGGTCATAAGCTTTTGTAAGTTCTTAGATTTTATAAACTGGTTCTACGTTGCTTATAAGCACCTTTTCAATATCTATTTTATTATGACTCTTTATTTTTTCGGACGAAGTCAGTATTGTGATTAGTTCGCTTTTTTCTCGACGAGTCATTTTCTTTTCTCAATATATATATATATATATATATATATATATATATATATATATATATATACATATATATATATATATATATCAAATACCAAATCTGCTGAAGTAGTTAGCATGTTTATATCCTTCGGATGTGATCAAAATTAATTAATCTCCTCAACAAAGTATTAAGGATTTACTCACCGTAAATTATGTAATGTTCTTTTGTTTGGTTGAATGTTTTTGTTTGCTCTAATCTGCTTAATTATCTAGACTTATTTGCATCGATAAAGTTTCCAGTTAAAAACACGGTTAAGATCAACTGAGGAAATTTTAGAGAAACTATGTTTTCTTGTTAGCTAATTAATTCTGAATAGATTTATTGCTTAATTTTATGAACTTTATGTTGAATTCACATTTTGTTATTTTTCTATAATAATCATTTAGTTGCACAGAGTTATATGGTATTAAACGTTTCATTTTCATACAACTACAGGGTGTCTCAATATATATGGTTATATAGGGTATCTCAATATACATAGTTATATAGGGTGCCTCAATATACATAGTTATATAGGGTGTCTCAGTATACATGGTTATATAGGGTGACTCAATATACATGGTTATACAGGCTGTCTCAATATACAGGGTATATAGGGTGTCTCAATATACATGGTTATATAGGGTGTCTCAATATACATAGGGCCCATGTGACTGCTAATAACTCTACTACTAATAATTTTGTGTTCTTTTTTGTTTCAGATTTGAAAATAGTAAACTATAACAATTATTACTTCTCGATCACAATACCTTGGATAAGAAAAGAAAAAAATATTTTGCGTCACTACTTATTCGGAGAAAAAATTATCTAAAACTGTGCAAGCAAAATTTCGCAGGACGTTTAACTTCACAATTATCCCCATAAAAGTTAAATTTATCGTTGGGTACACAAATCTCAAGTCACAGGGACAGTAAACAATCTCAAAAAGAAGGCAGAAAATCCCAGATCTGGCTGATGTCCTGACAATGTGGATGCGGTGAGAGATTCTGTCGGAAGGAGTCAGAAAAAGTCCCCACCGAAGACCTTCCTTGGAACTTGGTCTCTCACGTGCACTGTAGGATAAAGTCAATCAATTTCTGCCCTTATCATCTGGTTTGACCTTTTTGAAGTGATATAATTGCTTCTTAAGACTCAGATGGAAGATAACTTGATGCAATATTGTCACATTCGTGTGAGAGAAAGTAACGCATTTTGGCCTTTGTGATCTTCCGTAGGAAACGGAAATTCTTGATGTCTGTACTTATCATTCAGGTGATATGTAAATTTTGAAAGAAATGAAATCCACCTAATTTCATTGCAGTAAATCACGTGATTAATCAACTCCATCATTTTCTCTTGAAAATAGAACTTTCCACTTATTAATTTAAAAATTTTTTTGAACACAATGCCTTAACGTTACATTATTAGAATTAGGTGGGAATGGTATAGAGACAGATGGGAAAAAGATCTATCTATCTATCTATCTATCTATCTATCTATCTATCTATCTGGGAGGCCTTTCGATGCACATGAGTTTGCAGGCATCTA
The DNA here is from genome assembly GCA_963585895.1 of Sepioteuthis lessoniana. Classification (NCBI taxonomy): domain Eukaryota; kingdom Metazoa; phylum Mollusca; class Cephalopoda; order Myopsida; family Loliginidae; genus Sepioteuthis; species Sepioteuthis lessoniana. Next base: position 125,522 of record CAUZXS010004950.1, read on the forward strand.
TCTCAATAAAAACCTGTTCAATTAGATCATTTTTTACAGTCATGTCACAGACGAGGCTTTGTGTCAGGTTAAAAAGATTAAACGTCATAAATATCTCTATGCATTCATATTTATCAGTCTTTGTCTATTTGGAAACCTTTCATGGAATTAGCCTGACTTAGAGCTCATTGTAGTGAGTTCGATTCTTACGCAGACACATCCAAATAGGAATGAAAAAAAATTAAAATGAAGAAGGAATAAAAAAAAAAGAATTCTCGAAGACAAAGGGGATTAAGATACGTGGTGCATTCAATAAGTTTCCGGACTTTTTTGTACAGGCATTTCAAATTGTTGTAGACTCTTGAAAATTCAGTATGTTATTGCTATACATCTTATGAGATGACTGACTAATTTTTATGATTTCAGGTTCAAATGAACAGCAATTGGAATACACCCTACTAAAGCCTGATTGTCACAGCTCGTGAATTTCAAAAATGCAATCTGGACGTCAGGACACTTTCTGTTTTAAACTTGGAGAAAACGCCACAGAAACGTATGGAATGCTTCAGACTGCTTTTTGCATGAATCAAGCATCGGTTTTTGAGTGGCATAAGAGATTCAAGGAAGGCAGGAAGTCTGTGAGGGATGATGAGAGGTGTGGGAGGAGTAAGGAAGTCAACAGACCAGAGTTGAAGGGCCAAAGGGTTAGGGTTAGGGTTACTATGTTGAGGTTTTAAGGGAGTTCAGGAAGAGATTCCTAGGGAAGAGGCCAGTACTCTTCAAATCGGGTCAGTGGCATTTCCACCAGGACAATGCACCAGTCCACAACTCCATCCTTGTCGCGGACTATTTGACCAAGATGGACATCGAAGACTCCTCAGACTCCCTATAGTCCAGACCTTGCTCCCTGTGAATTTTGGTTATTCCCTAAGCTCAGAGGCTGTCGTTATGAGACAATTGAGGAGATGAAAGAGGCTGTGACGAAGGTCATTGACACGCTCACACAAGAAGACTTCCATGGGCCCTTGCAGAAGCTGTTGGAACGGTACAAGTGCATTGCAGCCGGAGGAGATTATTTTGAAGGGGACTAGAGTTTCATGGATGTATTATCAATAAAAGTGCCCATACGAAAAAAGTCTGGAAACTTATTTAATGATCCTCGTACGTCACTAAGATATGGTCTACCCCCTAACTGTTATGTATACAACAGGTCGGGTGCAAAGGTTGATGTCTAAATCAGTGCCTTCTGGAGAAATAAAATGGTTTTATATATCATCTCCAAAACTATAGCTGTTAGAAAGAAATCAAGGTTATTTTCTTATTTGATGGATTGAATACACTAAGAATCAGGTCAAAAATCTGAAGCACTAAAAACTCTTTTTTTAAAAATTTGCACCCGAGGTTTACTGAAATAAATAAACAAGAAAAAGAGAATGAAAAAGACAAAACTATGTCGTTTGTTTTTGTGTCTGTGTGTAGTATGTAAATGCAAATAAGCGTTGGTTGGGGATTGCGTGTAGTGCATTATTGACTACAACAAACATTTTGTGTCGACTTCATAACTCCTATGACACAACATTTTCATCGATGTAATCTTAAATATCGGATTTTATTTCTGGATGTTCCTTAATGAATTTCGATGCGTTACTTCGCTTGGGAAAGCCAACACTGTCAAATCCGATGGCGCAATCAGCAGAAGAATTTATGTGGCAGGTGTCTGAAAAGTGATTAATGAATTGGAGGTAAAGATAAACTATAGACTTTATCAAGTTGATTATACCATATTGCGGGCATAGTTTGTTTTTAACTTTATTTGTTATTTAATGGCATGTCAACCTTCTCGGGTTATTTAATGCCAAATCCATCCTTTTATAAGGATATTAGTGGTACTATTTATATTTAACCCATAGATGTGAGGACAAGGGGTTTCATACCTTTCGCCTGGGTATGTGTCCGAAGGTGAACGTAATAGCGCGACTGGAGTTCGAAATCGCGTACTACGGTTCTACAGTTCAGCACTTTAACCATTACGCCACAGGGACACCCCCTTTTTAACTTTGATAGCTATAATTATTTTTCAGTGATAAAATAGCAATAAGTTTTAAGGTTTAGTTTCTTTGTTTAATGGCATATCAACCTTTGGTTAGGTTATTTAATGCCAAAGCCTAGAAGAACAGTAGTGGTACTATTTAACCCATAGCTGGGAAGATAAGGGGGTTCATACCTTTCCTGAAAGTGAACGTAATAGTGCGACTGGAGTACGAACTCGCTTACTACGATGTCATAGTCCATCGCTTTAACCATTACACCACCAGGACATCCCCAATAAGTTTTAGAATAATTTAAATGATTTATCTAAGACGGTATGTATTTACCCAAACTTTGGAACGAGTAGGATGCGATATAAGTTCAGTTATATGCAGAATTTAATAGGTTTAAATTCAGAGGTTTTCTTTTCCTAAATCAGTTTCCCTACCAAGGTTAAAAGATCTGTGTCAGCTCTACTATTTACTCATAGCAGGAGAGTGAATAGTTAGATTCATGCCTTTCCCAAAGGTATTAACGTTATGTGAAATGCAAACATTATCGTCCAGGATTTGAACTCCGTTCGCCACTTCCATTTCTTACCCAATGTATATTTTTAACATTTGTTCTAGTTTAAATTCATCACTGTCTTTGATGGTTGAAATATTTAAGGAGAGAGAAATATGATCTTGCTTAATTTTGTAGAGAATTATTAATTAGCAAATGATTCAATTTCATTTAAAAAAAAACAATAATAAAATGAAACATACTTAGTTTTCGTAAACATCTACTAAAACTTTTATTTAGATTTTTACATGAAATAGATTTTGGTCTAATTCTTAAGGAAATTTCTGTTACATTTCATGCTAAATTAATTCATACAATAATTATTTGAGTATCACGCGTACTCATGTTTAATACGCACCCCTAACTTTGGATTTCGAAATTCTGAAAAAAAAAAAAAAAAAAAAAAGGAAGAATACGCTGAATTTTTAGAATTTGTAGCCGCAAATTTCACCTAAAATTTGTTTTCTTCAAGGCCATAGTCCAGCACTTTAGTCATGACAACATGGGAACTCCGTTTCCTGAACAAACAAAAACTATTTCAGAGGATATTTTGATCTTTTCGTTTTGATAACTAATTCTTTTTACCCCGTCAGCGGATCTTAGAATACAAAAACTGTATCCTCTTTTAAGAAGGGTAAGACCCTTCCCCCGCAAAAAAAAGAGAGTCCTGAGTATTACAAAAAATTTCTTCTAATTGTAAGGTTCCAATTCTGGAGATCTGGGAAGTGTGGAGTGCCCTTTTATTGTCATAACTCCAAGAGATCCACTCTGATCCAAAGAGGTAGTACCTATTAAGATCCCATCTATGGGTCAAATAAATCTGTTTCAAAATTATCCGTATTCGATAAAACCGTCTTAAAAAAGCCTCTTTAAAAACAACTACCCCAAAATTGTAAATACAAACATACAATAAACGCAATTAAAACATTTAGTTATAAAATAATCCTTGACGGTTCGAAATGCCGTTCAATCAATCAGTCAGTCAATCAATCAATCAAAGAATTATTTTCTCTCATCTTTAAGTAAATGAGAATATTGCAAAATGCCTGCCGTTGTGTGATGGTTAACAAATTTGTTACTCAAGTAAATGTACTAGTGTAGTTGGATCCTCACTAAGGATCCTAAACAATTTGTCGCCTTGTACTGTACTAAATAAAACTTATTGTATATATTCGTGTAATGAACGACTTCTAAAGACCATTTTTTTACCTAAAAAACAACAGCTCGTTCAATGCAGGTGATGTTTTTGAAACGTCAAACCTTATCTTGTTCCTAGACCTCACCTTTCTGTAATTTTGGTCCAAAGTCATCCTGCATAATCTGCACCTAAAAAACGGCTATTAGTCAAGATAATAAAGATTTTACTTAACTTTGTTAACTATCTATAGGAACTGTTCATATAATATGTGTAAATTATATAAATAGTAAAAAAAAGTTACTAAAAAACTTTATTTTCTGAACTAAAAACTTCATTATCTTAACTAAAAACCGTTGTTAAGAAATAAAAAAAAATAAAGACTCCCAAGTGTTGGTTTGGTTTGTTGGGTTTTATGGCATATCAACCTTTGTAGGTTATTTAACGCCAAATCAATTTTTATGTAAATAATCTGTTCTTTTGAAAACAGTTCAGTTTAGCATAAGTACACAGTTTAATTGTCAAAAACATTTCCATTTCCAACTATTCAAGCAGTTATATGTAACAATTCAGTTAAGTGTAAATACAGTTTTAATGTCGAAAAACAGTTCTATTTAAAATAATTCAGTTAAGCATAAGCACGCAGTTTAAATGTAAGTATGGTTTAATTGTCAAAAACATTTCTATTTCAAGCTATTCAGTTTAATCAAACAATTCATTTTAGCATAAGTATGGTGTTAGTTCTATTTAACCCATAGATAGGGCCCTATCAGGTGCTACCAATCCGGGCCAGAGTGGACCTGGGAGCGATGGCAATGAAGGGGTACTCCGCATTCCTCAAAGCTCGTGCACTGCTGGGACCTCACCATCAGACTGTTTAGTGTCATATACAGGACACTCGTTGGGGAGGGGTCTTACCTCTCTGCAGAGATGCAGTCGGTGTATTCTACAGTCCCAGCCGACTGGGCAATCCCAAGTGTACTTAAACAATTACTTATGTAATTATTACATTATCAATATTAGTAGTGGGGTTTTAGTGGGTTTAGAATATCTAAGTAAGCACGGTAGGTTACACCAAAGTCTAGACTATATTGTTAATTTACAGTATTGCCTCGATTTTTGTTGTATTACAGTGGTTTTGAAATTATAAGTAAGTGTTTGAATGTTTTCTATTTATGTCATTGGATATTGAAAAGAAAGTTTTTGCAGGCAAATTAGGTGTTCGTTCATTACACGCAATCTATATGTTCGCAGTTAAAAATTAGGGGTCGATAAATAAAATCGTTAATTACTTGAGTAGACACTGTTGTAAATATCAATAAATATATTTGTTCACATGAAAAAAAAATCATAAAAGAAAGGAAAAAAAGTCGAAACGTTCAATTGTTTTAACATTTCATTTATCGGATCTAATTTTTTTTGTATAGCCCATTTGGCTGGGGCTATAGAATACACCGACTGCATCTCTTCAGGGGGGTAAGACCCCCCACCCTCAATGAGTGTTCTGAATATGACATTAAACAATCTGATGGCGAGAGTCTAGCTTTGGATATTTGGGGAATGAGGAGTACCCCTTCATTACTATTGTTTCTAGGTCCACTCTGACCCGGAGTGGTAGCACCTGATAGGGTAAAATAGAACAAACGATATGTGCAAACAAATGACTGATGTTAAATTTTGACTGTTATATAGCAATGCCTGAAACCATTTAACAAAGTGCCAAAAAGAGCTCAGACTTGTTTAAGAATGTTATCTACAAAATATTTACAAGTCATATATATCTAATATATGTATAAACAGGATTTGGCATTAAATAACCTACAATAGTTGATAAGCCATGAAATCAAACCCAACCAAACCAAATTTTTTGTATCTCCAAAATGCTGGACTTTATTTTCTGCTTCTCGTTCCAAAGAATATGATTTTTCTGCATAACTGTATTTCTGTCAACGTTACCATAACTAGCAAACATATGCACTCTCCACCTGCCACAAATATTCAAATTTTAATGTAATGAAATAATAAATTAGAAAGATTCACGTAACTAAGTGAGAACGCATATAAAAAGGATTAATCTTATTTTAATTTCATTTTTATTGATTTTTATATGAAATAATTCATTGGATTGTTTTTAATGCGTTTAATGGTTTGGTTTCTTTGTTTAATGACACATCAACGTTTGTGGGCTATTCAATGCCAAAGCCATTTTTGTGGAAGAACAGTAGTGGTACTATTTAACCAATAGCTGAGGAGTGATAAAGGGGTTCATACCTTTCCCAAAAGGTATTAGACCAAAAATAAACATTATAGCGCGACTGGAGTTCGAACTAACTCACTACGACGTCGTAGTCCAGCACATTAACCACTATTCCACCCCATCTTCTGTCTATTTTTTCCACACAGTTATTTGATATCAAGTATTCCTATCTAATACAAATAATTTGTCAACAGATCTATTTTACCAATAGATGGGAGGGATAAGGAGATTCATACCTTTCCCAGGGGGCATTAGTTCATAAGTGAATGTAATAGCAAGACTGGAGTTCAAACTAGGTTATTACGATTAGATACGTTTGAAAATAAAACAATATTTGAAATCAATAACTCAAAGTAATCAATTATTAAGGTCGGTTTTGTCAAAACCAGTCTCCAAATTATCCACATCATATACGATATAAACCTTTGTTTCTTAATGATATATAAGACACGTTGCAATATTTTAAACGCACAGATACCTCGGTCTTCCACCCTGGTTTTCCACGGACCATCGGGTGTTTGCATCAGGTTGGTGTTATGTTGATCACCTGATCCCAGAGGCCCTTATTTCCAGGTAATACGTGTTTGGCAGGAGTTTCGATTCTTGCGAGGCTCCCACATTAAAATGGTCTTGTGTAAAATCCTAACCCTGTAAAGTCGGTAAAATACCTTAACACCTCGGTCTTTCACCCTGATTTACTGGGGGGGTCATCTGGTGTTAACGTCAGGTGGGCATCATTATGCTGATCACCCGGTCTCATCTATATCAGAGTTACGATGAAACCGTTAGATACAGCACGGTGAATGTGAAGGAAAGAGGATGAATCCAAAGGTGGGTCAACCGCGTGTTTCACTTGATGCTGGGGGAAGAGTTTCATAGGTCAACGGCCAGGATCATATAAATCAGTAAAAAAACTACTGCTACTCATCTATAGGAGTGGTGTCTATTGATAGCAGAATACTCACAAATTCCGACACACACACACACACACACACACACACACACACACATATATATATATATAAATATTTTGCGTAGTATCAATGACAAACTGTAAAAGATTTTGGTAAAAGGTGCTATATTGCCATGTTGCATAGCGTTTTCAACATTGAAAATGCTATGCAATATAACGAAACATGTTCAGTAAAAAATAAACATTTTTTACCAAAGATTTTTCCATTTTGTCGTTAATACTACTGAACATACTGTCGGAAATATACATTTCTATACTATATATAAATAAATGAATATGTTTGCATATGAATCTGAAAGGTTTTTCACGGATGAATCCAGCAGGACATCCACAGACACAAATCCTTGAAAAAAAATCACGCTGCAATCAAAACAATCTTTACTATCGAAGCTCGAAGCGGAGATGATCCTAGCTGTTATTAGTCTCCTAGAGAGGATCATGAAGTTTGAAACATGTGTAGAACACAAATATAAGAAATAATAAAATCCTAAAATATCAAATTTAGATTCATTTGCGGACCTATTCATTTTAAAATATAGACTTTTCTCTCGTTGGACCAACAATATATATATATATATATATATATATATATATATATATATATATATATATATAAAATTAACTTAAATCGCGAGTCGGAAATCTTCTACTAAAGTTTCACCTTATCGGATCATAAGGAAGCCTAAGTTGGAGTTAAGCTTCCTGATGATCCGATAAGGTGAAACTTTAGTAGAAGATTTCTGACTCGCGATTTAAGTTAATTTTATAATTGGCTCCACTTGTGTTGAGCACTTTTGTAATTGTAGCATTGCAGGATTCATGGAAGGTTTTTAGTTTTCTTTTGACCAACTGACTGCGTATCCCTTGATTTTTTTTCAAGGGGTCGGACGAGGTTGGCTTTTTCTTTCTTTTTGACCTATAATTTTTTCTTTTTCCCACGGGCGGTGATTCGAGATATTTTTATCTCTTGTTCCTGGCGGGGTTTTTTTCGTTTTTTTTTTCTGGTACCATGAATGCTGGTAGATATTAGATTAGTATACATATATATATATATATATATATATATATATATATATATATATATATATATATCAATGAGTTCCAAAGTTAAGTATTAGTAAATGAAAAGCACTTTTATATTATATTTTCACTGTCAAAAATGTGAAAACAATTGCAGAGGATTATCACTGCTAGGCAAACTGTCTCTCTTCATAAATAAGAAATGCTTTGAATGGTGAAAATTACAGGTAAGGGGTTAATTCATACTGCTCATAGTTCAATATTTAACTCAGTGGTGCATCCATACAGTAGTAATGACACAACCACAGCTTGAAAGATATTCCGTTTTATTCTATTAGATAGATCAGATTTCTGATAACCAATCAATAGCATTTCACACCTTCGCAAGACGTATGTTAACATCACTTTTAGTAAATGAGATATTGCTGCCGAGGTATGTGAACTTGACTACTAATTTTAGTGAATCCTTCCTGCATATCCTGGAGCAGGAAGCAGGAAGTATTGGCCTCCTCGTGAAAGCAAACATGTGTTTTAATCGGAAAGAAGCTATCTCCGTTATAAATGGCGGTCCTTTGAAATGACTAGATAAGTTCACGTACCTTATCAATTGAAAATGATGTCAATATACGCCTACTGAAGGTATGGATTACTATCGATAGGCTGACGATCATATGGAAGTTTGAAATATCCGATAAAATAAAACAGAATTCCTTCCAAACAGCGATGGTGTCAATACTACAATATGAATGCACCTCATGGACGCTGACGATAGGCATCGTGTAAAAGCTGCACAAGAATGCAACAAACTATATTAAACAAATCCTTGAAACAACACACCACGAAACAACAGCTGTACGGCCACTTACCTCCCATCTCAAAACCATCCAAGTAAGACAAGACATATGGGACACTGCGGGAGAAGTAAGGACAAACTCATTAGTGACGTTCTTCATGAACCCCTTCACAAGGTTGTGCCAGTGTTGGCTGACCAGCAAGAACTCACCTAAAACAGCTATGTTCAGACACAGGATTTAGTTTAGAAGACCTCACAAAACAACAGCTGTACGGCCACTTACTTCTAATCTCACAAACCATCTAAGTAAGGCGAAAAATACATGTGGGTCACTACGGAAAAAACAAGGATGAGCTTATAAGTTCTTTAATTGACCTCCAGTGTTGCCCAACCAGCAAAAACTCACATCAGCTTTGTGCGGACACAGGATGCAGCTTAAAAGACCTAAGAGCGATAGATGAGAGGGATGGATGGTGAGAGAGTCAGGGAACTCGTGTAGTCAGTGCAACTAGATAATGATGATGATGATATATGATTGTACACTGTAATACTATTCTGGTTTTACTACCAATAAGACAGCTGAACTATTATTTAGTAGATTATTCATCAACTATTATTTCAACTTTGGTCGATCTTTTATGTCGACGGGAGACAATCATATTGAAAATGTGCGCATTTGGCTTGTGAGAAAACGTTTCCGAATTGTTAGGAAAGATGGTTGGTTGGCTTG
>CAUZXS010004951.1:0-37500 GCA_963585895.1 Sepioteuthis lessoniana
CTTACACCTCTGCATTGGTGTACTCGGCGTATTTTACGGCAGAAGGTTAGACAGTGGGATCCTAACAACAACGCCGTTATCCCCTGTTGTGAAAAGCTGAGTCGCTTCCACTGGTGCAGGATTTTACGAATGCAGCATGGAAGCAGATTGGCGTGAATGATGAAGAATAGTTCCAGTCAACGGTTCCAGTCAACGGTATCTCTCGTAGTTTCTGTGTAAATAAATAGGAAACAATACTTCCGAGGGGCGCTTCATATATTTGAAAAAACAATCCCCCAAAACACACACACACACATATATATATATATGTGTGTGTGCGCGCGCGCACGAGCGTGCGTGTGCGCGCACGAGCGTGCGTGTGTGTGTGTTTTGACTAATATTTGTATAAATCGAAATTATGACGGAATTAATTTTAAATGTTTTGAAGCCCAGCGGTTAATAGAACTTTCTCTTTCATCTTGTCATGAAGATTATATGTTTGTATCCAAAACTACGTTATCACTGATGTCACAATTCTCTTAGTTATTTACGTTGTATTCTCAGTGATTATAAAATAATCATTATTTAATCTTAATCAACATCTTATGTACAAACAATGTCTCATCTTTATCAAAGTCTACCTGGCTTTAATTTGACTCGGATTCGCCTATTTTATGAATACATTTAACACTTGCAATTTGTACGATATACCACTCAGAAAGAAAGGTTTACATTAATAACATCATAATTATATATATAATATATATGAAGCTAATAATTCCCATGCTGGTTTTAAAAGAACTCAGTTTGATAAATTGCTACATGATGTTATTCATTTCTTACATTATTGTTTCATTCTCAAAGGTATTAAAAGCAACCCTCTGTATTATTTCATATAGAAATTAATTAAAATAAGTGTAATCTTTTTATATGCATCTTATCTAGTTTCGCTCGTCTCTATTATTTCATATATTATATTACATTAAAAGTTAAATACTTGTGCCTGGCAGTGGCTGTATACTTTTGCTATTTCTATCAATTTAAAGGCGACTTGACGTCACACGCTCTGTTAAGACTATTTCATTTTATTCGATCTCTTTTGACATTTTTCCTTTCTCCGTATAAAACAAAAAATTACACTTAGTTTTATATCGTACAGAAATTCTGTAATTCAGACCAAGAGATTTACAAAAATTAAACTTATTAAGACTTCAACAGAAAATAGATTCATCTGCATAAATAAGAATTGAATGAAAATACATTGTCTTCATATTATTGCAATTAAATCACCTTCTTTTGTTGCTTGTAACAAAAGAAAGGGATTTAATTCTACTGATACTCACACAAATACGCATATATGTGCACGCTCTCATGTGCAAGTGTATGTATGTATGTATGTATATCTCAATAATGTAACTTTTAAGAACACTGGGTGCGCGTGTATTAAAGAGACCAACCAAACTCTAATACAACTTAAACCTTTTTATGTACATTCACCCCACCCACACACAAAAAATGAAATAGAGCAAATAGATAAGCACACACACAAACACGCACAGATTTTTTTATGCAAACTAACATCCATAAGCTAAAAAATTATATTTTACTAAGATAGACAGAAAGGTATATATATATATATATATATTAGCAATATCCAGTCAGCGTCCGAAGACAGTGGGTGTGGATTATTCGTGTATAGAATATATGAGAAATATACAAATCTATGTGAGTGCTCGATGTATGGCTATGGTTACATCTTTTTTTTTCTTCCAGGTTTATATAACAAAACTTACGTGCAGAGCGTATATAGTGCAATTAGAAGGAAACTCAAACCTGGTTAAATTCTCATTGTAAATTTATTTCGGCGGAGAATATTATTATACTCTCCGTCTCATCAGATGACTTAACATGTTAGACTTAAGGTTGCAAACAGCAAATGTGAATACGTGTATTAAAGAAATTGCTATATAATGACAATTTAACCAAGTTCGATTTCCTTCTAATTGCACGATATATATATATATATATATATATATATATATATATATAGAGAGAGAGAGAGAGATGAGAGAGAAAGAGAGTGAGTGAGTGTATGTGTGTGTGTTGTGTATAATGGAACCCAATTTAGATAGACTTTAAGCTGAGGTGATAAATATTTTACAGACGACCTATAAATCGATAGATACACTTATATACACAGATGAATTTACTAATTAGATTGATATGTAGTCGTATACACTCGTTAACGTGTGTGAGAAAGAAAGAAAGAAAGAAAGAAAAGCGAGAGAGAGTGGGAGAGTGAGAGTTTGTTTACAAACACAGATCTCAGTGTAATTAACTCAACAAAAACTGTAGATTTTCTTTCGATCACGGAGTGTATTATATTTATATAGCGTGCCATACTTATATAGTCAGCAGTCCCATAAGAGTCGGTGAATAACTCGGCGATACAGGGCTAGGATTCTCACGGCTTTTCGCTTTACAGGACCGCTCCTACCAGAACAATCTACTTGCCTTGTCGGATTCTTCAATCCCACCCCTTTTTACAAACATATTTAGTCTCACAAGAGTTTCCAGTTTAACTCCTCACCCACCCTGTCTTTCAATAAAACAGCGCTTCATCTCCACAAGACATTCGCCTCCTTAACCAGCTTTCCCGTCTTTCCTGAACGCTTTTTATCTTTCTGTTTTCTTATCTTTCCTGCTTGATATGACTATAATTCTCCCTATTCATCTTCACGACTATCTTAACCCAACTCTTTTGACTTTATTAGTTTGTGATGAAGAAATACAGGCAAATACAAAAAAAAAGCATGAAGCGGTTTCGGGTCCTTTCATATAATACCGCATGTAATCCACATGCCTTTATGTATTTGTATCTGGAAATCTATCTATCTATCTGTATATCTGTCCATCTATGGACGCTTATAGATAAAGGTACACATATTTTTATATATTGTATGTATTCATTTATATGCACATATTTATACGTAAGTAACACATAAATTCATTCATTGCGTTCAGCCTACACAATGATAAGTTCAGACTTGTGTAGATGCATACAATATACACAAATAAATGCACATATAATGTTTATATATATATATATATATATATATATATATATATATATGTGTGTGTGTGTGTGTGTGTGTGTGTGTGTACGTACGTACGCATATGCATATTAATATATCTTTATGCTAAACAAATATGCACATATGTATGTGTGTTTGTGTTTGCATATATATATATATATATGTGTGTGTGTGTGTGTGTGTGTGTGTGTGTACGCGCGCACATGCATATTAACATATCTTTATGCTAAACAAATATGCACATATGTATGTGTGTTTGTGTTTGCACACACATATATATATATATATATATATATATATATATATATATATATATATATATATATATCTATACGTGTGTGTGTGTGTGTGTGCACACGCATATTAATATATCTTTATGCTGAACAAATATGGTCATATGTATGTGTATATGCGTTTGCATATATATATATATATATATGTGTGTGTGTGTGTGTGTGTGTGTGTGTGTGTGTGTGTGTGTGTGTGTGTGTGTGTGTGTGTGTGTGTGAGTTTGTGTATGTGTGTGTACGCACGCACATGCATATTAGTATATCTTTATGCTAAACAAATGTGCACATATGTATGTGTATATGTGCTTGCATATATATATATATATATATATGTGTGTGTGTGTGTGTGTGTGTGTGTGTACACGCATATTGATATATCTTTATGCTGAACAAATATGCTCATATGTATGTGTATATGCGTTTTCTTATATATATATATATATATATATGTGTGTGTGTGTGTGTGTGTGTGCGTGTGTGTATAAGTTAGTATATTGTCCGACCGTTGTCGAGGGCGATCCGAAGGCTCCCTTTTCAATAGCTACTACACTGAGGTGTAGGGGAGGGCACTACTCATTTCTATCAATTGCTCCACTGAGTATTAAGCAAGAAGGCATAAAGTACCATTTTTGAGTCTTTGGTATGACTCGACCTGGGATTGAAATCCGGTTATATATATATATATATATATATATATAACCGGATTTCAATATATGTGTGTGTGTGCGTGTGCGTGTGTGAGTGTGGATAGATAGATAGATAGATATTCAAGCCCATACACATATGTGCTAGTGTTTATCCATTGTAATACTTTATTTACAGCACCAATAAAATTTGTGCAAAAACACTGTACATTCTTTAACATCGTTATTAAAATAAATGAATTAACGTAAATCTCTTCGTAGTGATATCGTCTATCTACTTTTTCTACTTCCTCTTTATCTCTATTTTTAATTCTACTGAAGCGATTACAGTTTTAATGACACTCATAAGTAACTGAACTTCTATATTATCATTTTCGTAAGATTTACTGTAACTTGAATCATTCATATTAAAAAAAGAAGGAGTTCACTGTTCCTGATCATGCTGTCATTTCAAATTCTTTCAGTTATTGTTCTTGAACTTAATAGCAACTTAAATAATGACAACCCGGGAGGAATAATTAAAAGTGGTGGTGGTGGTGGTGTTTGTTATTTTATCAATTTTACTTCGACAAATTATTTTTGGTAACTTCAGTGAAAATAAACACGTGTCGTATTCATGGTATAGATTTTTCTGAATATAAATTTGAGACATTAAACATTGATGTATTTCTTTATATGTGGTTAATGTAGAAAGCAATCAAAAGATAAATTTAAAAGTACAGAAAACAGCGATGAATAACACGTTAGCCGATTAATAACTAGATACTTAAAATGTGACACTATATAGTATCGTCTTCTGTGTATCGATATGAATTAACTTAATGAGTGTAAGTAAGAATTTATATCGACACTGAAATAAGAATAGTTTAGTCCAAAAGGAAAGTGCTTTGCACCGGGAAACAAACGTCGTCTGGAAGTGAGGTAAACACATTTTTGCACCCTCGTGTCTATAGAATGGAACTGTTCAGATTTATTTAATTAATCAGTCTCTACTCCCACTGTCTTCTCGAGAAATTCCCAAATCTTACAGACGGCTGTATCCCTCTCCCTTTTTCACCGGCGTATCTTACCCCATTTCGCGCTAAAGAAATTAATTGCCAGCCGCTGAACGCACTCACAAATATAATTTCAATTGTTAAATTGATAAGGATCCCCACAGTTCATTTGATGTCTCCTATCATGTTCATGTTCCCACCAGTCTACCTATCAATCTCTCTCTCTCTCTCTCTCTCTCTCTCTCTCACACACACACACACACACACACACACACACACACACACACACACACACACAGGCTCATACACATTTACATGCACAAATTAAGTTGATATATTTTCTCTAACATACACATTTTATTTGCATCTACTTATACTCCCTACCAATACAAATATTTCTAACTGTGTGTATAACTATTAAAACTCACAAATGCATGTGACTGCCAATTTATTTATAAGAAAGGCCAAAAGATGAACAAGATGATATGTTATATCTAATTTATCATATATCCGATAAGATATTACATAGAAATATATTCGGTATGATTTGTAAAAATAAATAGATAGATAAATAGATATATAAATAAATAGATTTACGCGCGATATTTGCCTGAGTAGAACAGATACTATATTTTTATCGTTAAGGGAGAAACGGAAAAAATGATTCCCAATGATCTGTTTTAAGTAATTTTATACAATGATTTATGAAATACTCTGAGATTTCTTTTTCAAGAAATATGTACAAATAGTTTTATAAAAATCTCTACCTTTGTGAGATTGTTTTTCCAGAACTAGACGTGGGGTGCGTTTATTTACATAATTCACTTATAAAAAATCATGTAGATTCTCGTAAATCTTCACGCTGCTGAAAATGAGAATTCATACTCAAATATCCCGGCGGAAATACTCATAACTTTAATACAACATTACACACACTTGTAATTGAACTAATCATAAAATTTTATCAATATATACTTTTTTTACCTTCACATAACCAGATCATATACCCATGTGATTCGTTTACATAAATATATCAACGAGTCCTTGTGCATTATTTTTTTTTAATCAAAGAAAAAATCCTGCACTATCTAGGTGGGTAATAAATCTAAAATCATAGTGAGGCTGAGAACTTTTTGAACGACCCTCGTAACTATTTTTTTCTATCTATCAATCTCTGTGTCATGTATAGGTTAATACACGTTTCGTGTTTTGTAGATGCCATGTATGGGTTAATACATGTGTTTCAACGTGTATCTGTAAAGATTTATACTAAATTCCTTTTTACGTGTCCACAAGATATTGTACACACATAGACATGCAAATATTCACATATATAAAAATGCTTTCTGGGATCTGTGAGTGAAATACAAAACAACACTCTCTTGTAATCATATAAACGTGAATACATTCTCTTCTTGTGAGCTGTTCGTGATGTAAGACAGACGCACGAGTTGGGACGAATGTTAACTCGGTAAGTTGGGACGGCAAGTGAAAGTCCAACGTAAGGCAACGTGGAAAGAAAATGAAAGAATACGTTAGCAGAATTAAAAATAAAATGAAGGGAAGAAGATTGGGAAAGATAAAAGGAAATAAAGAGGATCATTAGATTTGATGTGCCAAATAAATAAATAAAAGGATCAAATTATATGAATGTGATTTAAAAGATTTTTTTTGTTATTTTTTTTATTTATTTATTATTT
The DNA here is from genome assembly GCA_963585895.1 of Sepioteuthis lessoniana. Classification (NCBI taxonomy): domain Eukaryota; kingdom Metazoa; phylum Mollusca; class Cephalopoda; order Myopsida; family Loliginidae; genus Sepioteuthis; species Sepioteuthis lessoniana. The sequence goes on from CAUZXS010004951.1 coordinate 6,704, forward strand.
TTTTTCAAGTTTTCAGGGCATTAATAATTAGATTACAATAAACGTATTGTCTTCCATTGGTTAATTTTAATCATTAATAAAAAAAAAAAAAAATTACAGTAAAATTTTAAAAAATACTGATTTACAATGCGGAAAAAATTCTAAGAAAATAGCCCAAGTATATGAACTGTGTATATATGAAAAGATCTAACAAAATAAGGAGTGAATTTGTATAATATGTACACAATGACTTAATCTAGATTGATAGGTGAGTGTATATATGTATATATATGTATGTATTGCATACACACACATACATAAATACATATTTATATATATATATATATATATATATATATATATATATATATATATATATATAATGTGTATAAGATTTCATATCTATATGTATACACACATACAAATATATATAGATATATGTGTTTTTGTTTGTGCTTGTGCACACAAACGTTTCAATAAGTGAAAAAGAATGAAAAAGGAACATAATATAATCAGATCATTTATATAAATAAGGAGTACATTTTAAGATTTACTAAAATAACTAATAAAGTGCATACACACACACACACACACACACACACACACGCACACACACACACACACACATATATATATATATATATATATATATATATATATATATGTGTGTGTGTGTGTGTGTGTTTGTGTGTGTGTATGTGTGTGTGTGTGTGTGTGTGTACTTAAATATTTATCTATATTTATATACATGTATATTCAAAGATAGATAGATAGATAGGTCGGTCGGAACAGAATGAGATAGATAGATAGATAGATAGATAGATAGATAGATAGATGATAGATAGATAGATAGATGCAGAAATTTACATACTTTATGAAAGTAATTTTAACGCTTGTCTACGAAAAAGATTAAAAGTAATTGTAAATAATGAACTTCGACGAAAATCTTATTCACATGCTATCCGGGGGAAAAAAAACCTAGTTGTGCGTTTGACAAGTCCTTTTGTCTTTAAAAGAAATAATTTGACTTGTCAAAAAGGTAATATTAACAAAACTTTTCATCTGGAATTTGTAAAAATCGTATTTTTGACTCACGCCCATATAAAAACGATAATGTTCGCAATCATCATTATTATTTCTATTTTGTCAGGAAAAAAAAGTGCATTCAAAAATCCATTGATGTGCCGGTAAGTTTGTATAAGGATGTGTGTGCATCTAGGTATTTGTTGACTAACAAGAAATTAAGAGATGAGGTTAAAAAAAAAAGTCTTCTAGTAAATTAAAAACGTTGAATGTTCAGCTCGAAAACGATAAAAGTTAATTTTCTTTATATCTATCTATCTATCTATCTATATATATATATTATATATATATATATATATATATATATATATATATATATATATATATATATATATATAGTATTAAGAATACACTAATACTTAATACACATTTGATAAAACCAAAACGTAATAAAATTATAGTTTTAATAATAATCAATTCCAGGAGAAAAATGTTTACTTAAAGTAATAGAAATAAACGTAATCAATTGATCCTCGCTCAATATTTTTTAATGAATGAGCGACGTCACTTGCTTCAAGATGTGCGAACTGACAGTTGGTCCTTCTCCCTGCCCACCAAAAAGAAAAAAAAGAAAAAAAAAAAAGAAAAGAAAACGGAGAAATTTAATTATTTATTTGGGGAAATTAGAGGGTAGATTAATGTGAAATAAAGTGTGTTTATTGTGTATCACAATATACATATGTATATTAGTGAGATTTCTGCAAGACTGGACCTCTTTTTCTTTTTTTCTTTTTTTTTTTGTTTATATTCACAGCAAAACTTTGGAAATATACCACAGTAACAACGTTCACAATTTGAATTATTCTAGTTTTTTTTTAATTGATCATGTGAAGAAAAACAAGTGGGGGAAGAATTGAGTTAAAATCATCTTTTCCAGTGGGGAAACCGGCTGGGCCGATAAAATGGAAAAAGCCTGGGGCGAGAGAGAGAGAGAGAGAGAGAGAGAGAGAGAGAGAGAGAGAGAGAGAAGATGGGCCTAAAATTTATATATATATATATATTTATATATATATATGTATGCGTGTATGTGTGTGCGTGTATGTATTCGGGTGCGCATACGTCCTTAGAAATTTTAGTTGAGAATATTTATTTTTGGATAGAATTAGAATCTGCAAATGTTTTAATAAATATTTGATTGACATACCTAAACTATTATGTATTGTTTGCGTTGCTTTTAAGAAGTAGGCGAATATCATTTTAGGGGTAAAACCTTGAGTATTTGTATGAGTGTCCTTATATAAAAGTCATTTTATTGGATTTAATCTTTATCATTGACTTTTCCTCTCCGAAGTACACCCCCCCACACACGTATTTATGAAAATGTGCAGCGATGAAAAAAAAACACACGGTCTTCAGAGAATGATTATATATATATATATATATATATTATATATATATATATATATATATATATATATATATATATATATATTATATATATATGTATACATTATAATATATATATATTTGTATACATAATAACATACATATATATATACATTATAACATATATATATACATTATAACATATATATATATACATTATAACATATATATATACATTATAACATATATATATATATATATATACATTATTATATATATATATATACATTATAACATATATATATATACATTATAACATTTATATATATATATACATTATAACATATATATATATATATATATACATTATAACATATATATATATATACATTATAACATATATATATATATATATATATATATATATATTCTCCGCCGAAATAAATTTATTATGACGACTTAACCGAGTTTGAGTCTCCATTTAATTGTACTATATATATATATATATATATATATATATATATATATATATATATATATATATATATATATATATATAACCTTTAGCTATTCTAAATATCTATTTACTGATTATTTTATTTGTTTTATTTTCAAAAACATTTTAAAACAAAACTGAAAACAATACGTGTAAGTTTTCTCAGTCGCATCTATATATTACTATTTCATAAAACTTTAAAACCTTTTATTCTAACCCGCTGCAAGCCGTTCTTCTTAACTGTGTATATTATTCATAACTTTTTAATATAAACACACACTCGTTAACGCGAAAGTAAATCCGCCATGAACAAAGTCTTTAATAGAATAAAAAGAAGGAGGAATTGCTTACAAAAGTTTTACCCTCGCCAAGCAATTCTTTTAACTTTATACCTTTCAATTAACAAACATCTTTCTTCCTCTTCTTCTACTTCTTCTTCCTTCTGATTTTTCTTCTCGTTTTCGAAATCTCTCTTTCTTCGGCCGTCCCGTCCCCGTCAGTCAAGAAAAAAAAACAAAAAAAACAAAAAAACAAAAACACAAGCTAAGACCGAGAAAGAAAAAAAAAAGGTCTGGTACGAAAAAGAGAGAAGGGAGACAAGTAACCACTAACAACAACAATCGTTAAATCTTGAATAGAACACAGACACACACACACACACACACACACGCACACAAGAATAAGTTCAGTGTGGAAACTTTCGAACTTCTCTCTTTTCTCTCTCTCTCTCTCTCTCTCTCTCTCTCTCTCTCTCCACACACACATGCACACTCACACATACACACACACACACTATCATCATCAGAAGGATGGATGCCGGAGAAGCTGCCCCACAACCGCCTTCGAAACTGTCGTGTGAGTTTTACAATTTACGAAACCAGTGAAGAAAGGCTTCAAGTTTGAAAAACTCGTGGATGTACTAAAGAATGTAAATGACGGACGAAGGACGACGAGAAAAACAAGAGATGTAAGGAGTTATGAGTTAAAAGAAAAGGATACACGTTTTCATTGCTCGGATATATTGTCGTTTGAACAACTGACAGAGATCGAAAGACGGAAAATTACTATGCTACGTATGCCGAAACGGTTTCTAATCTGTTGTACACAAAGGTAATTTATTATCATTATCATTATTATTATTATTATTATTATTATTATTATTATTTACTCCTTGAGAGTTTTTCACATCAGTTTTAGCTGATGGTCTTCACTGGAGTTTGAGTACGTAACTCTTTACGAGTTTTTTTTTACACAAGTTTTAACTGGTGGTCTCCTACTGGAGTTTGAGTGACAGTAAGTCTCCCCAGGTCTCCAGGACCATTCTAAGTATTCTTGCCGATTTTAATAATGCTGTGGTCTGTATGGTCTCGATTCTTCCTCTGATTTCCAATTTTTCCAGTGTTTTTTCTAAGCTCTTGGGGACTAGCCCAATCGCATATTATTATTATTATTATTATTATTATTATTGTTGTTGTTGTTGTTGTTGTTGTTGTACTGTTGCTGCTAAATGTATCGCAAATGTAATTATTGTCATTTATGTTTAATGTGAAAGCAATTAATTTTTTTATTATTTATAGTCTTGTGCATGAACCAGAATTATTTCCGACTAACAAAAGTTTACTGTTATCTTTATTACACGAAGTACGTACAACGTGTATTCATTGCTAATCTATTTGCTATATCAGTAACAATACTAAATTCAACTTAATAATTTATCTTTTTATATATGTATGATTGTGTATGCATTTTTATAGAAACCAGCTTATGAATGTTTGGAGCAAAAATAACCGGTTGATCACCCATAATATAAAGTTGTTTATCAAACACTTTGATATTCTTATCTTATGAATATCCAATGTCCAGTTATTGCAACTAAAACAGAAGGAAAAAAATCAAAATGAGATTAATTGGAATATTCGATTCTACTTCTAAACGATTGAAATTACTTCGATCCTTCCCAAATATTCAATCTTTTTTCAAAATTAACACGTGTTTGTGCAGCAGGAAGTGTATTAATCGCGCAAAAAGTTGATGATATTCTTGTTCTTTATTAAGAATTCTATGATGATAAGCTAATGTTAAAGTTGAAGTAATTCAACATATATCTAGTTTTCATTGATTAGTTTGCATGTCATTCTCGCAGGCCATTAACAATGATGTTATGAGTTTTCGACAGTAGTGTAGTTAATGTTACATATAGTTTCACATCAACCATTGATAAAATAGAATAAACTCCAAAAGTTATTTAAAAAGAACTGATACATGTAATGTCAACAAATATGTAACCTACTGGGATTATTCTTTGAATATCCCTATTTTTTAAAAAATATCCCTTTTTTAAACTTTGTATTCGAAAGTGTTTCACGTGTGTGTGTGTGTGTGTGTGTGTGTGTGTGTGTGTGTGTGTGTGTGTGTGTGTGTGTTTAAACTTTAATTTGATAATTTTGATGTTTAAACAGGCACAAGGCGACACGAAAGAGAATGATACAAATTACAGAACACAAATCATTACTGCAAAGTGTTTAATGTATGAATGACATTTGAATCGAGGCAATATAAGACGACAAAAATCACATAAATAAAAACATGTATACTTGTGTTGTGTAAGCGTTAAGTTGAATTGTAACGAAATAATAAGTACTTACGAAGAAAAATGAAGACAGTAAAATAGAAACGTGATTCATAGAACATCAAATTTATACTCTTTTTTCTTTTCTTTTTTTTTTCTTTACATTAGGCTCTGTAAGCTGGGACACTTTGTAACTTACCAACCAAGGTAGATGTCTTTACGAACGGTTAACTTCACAATAGTGAAGCGTTGCATTTTCAACGAAAAGAAGCGTGAAAAAAAGGACGTCTTAAAATGCTGTTAGATTACTAATCATTAATAACGCAAAACTAAAAAAGACAGAGAAAAGTAAAGAAATAAATCTCAGTGTGGCCCGTTGAAGATACTGAATTTTGTATTACAAGTAACGTCAGTCAACTATGGACCGTATCTGTAATAAAACAGCCCCTCCTGTTACAACCAGCGAGTATTGGCATCACTGCTTACTACTTCGGCGTCACCCTCTCGAAGAGAGCAGCAGCAACCGTGGGGGTAGTCGTAGCAGTAGTACCAAGAAGAACAAGAACAACAACAACAACAACAACAGTGGGAAAAGTGCAGTAGTCGCGTGCTACAGATTCACTTCAATGTATACTGATTATTTCACACCAGCAGCAGTCCGACAGAGGCGCGCCTCCTCGGCCGAAGCCGCCAGAAGACTTAACAAATGTACCACCAGCAACATAACAGATCTTACCGACAACAAAGGCAGTAGCAGCATTGTGATCTCTGACGTCCCCACAGCCATACATAGCAGCGAGTGCCCGAGCTGCCGAGCTGATGGTACCAGTAGTACAACTTCTACAGGGACTTCGCCTTTCTTGAAGATGATGAGGTCTTTTCTCGTCACCTTAACACTTTGGACTATATTGAGTAGCGCGGTGATGATAGGGTCTACCCGTGCTCAGGTAACAACAAATAATAACAATCTTTACAAGAATAATATAGAAGACAATCCTTATAAAAAAGTAATTATCCTAAAGCGGACGATTGCCGTGGATTACGGACGGACCGTATACATTGATCCTTACACAGATCTTCGGCTACACGTGGATCCAAACGACCGGTGTGTGGTGACTGTCCTCGAGACTGACTTTCTGTCACAGCGTCCCGGTAAACTTACGCCTGTCCACTTCCCATGTCGATTTGGACCCAAGGATGTTCATTACACACACTTCGGTGGGCACAGCCCGCAGGAGGATTACATCCGAATGCAAATTCGCTATGACACGCAAACACAAACAATTATTATTCCTTTCATTCTACACATTCATGTATCGTTTAAACAACTTGAGATTATCACACAAAACGCGCCCATTTCGGTACGTAACCTCCTAGACCTTAGCCAACCTCTTAGCTCGGAAAATATGCATTTCTCTTATGATCCTTCTCATCAGGTGTGCAAAGTTACAATTTTAAGCCCGGCTAGTGGTTTACCCCGCTATGGTCGCATTGTCAACGATACCACCGCACTCTCTATGATCGATTGCGAGGAATTTTTACAGATGGGAGTACGGTACCAACACATGGCAAGATCCAAATCACCTCGCAAGGACTTTATACCATTACTGGCAGAATTAATGGACCATAATGGTACTTTAATCAAACAAGAATACTTCCAAAAAATGGTAAGGATACGATCAGGGAGAAAAAATACGGCACCCAAAATTAACCCTGATTCATCTCTTGTGATGGATGTTGATCAGTTTGTGATGACAGCCATCACACAGGAGATCCTCTCTGCTTACGACTCAGAAACAGCTGATGACCAATTGATATTTAATATTACCGAACCTTTGGCAAATGAGGATGGCTTTATTGTGTCGACGGACGACCGTGAGTTACCAATTCAATCTTTTTATCAAGGTGATGTAAAAGATTTGAAAATTGCTTATAAACCCCCAAATCAAAATTCTCCGAAAAAACGCAGAATCTTTAAAATTGTGTTGGAAATTATAGATGCTGACGAAGGAAAATCAAAGCCGATTAATCTGACAGTTGTTGTTCGAGAAATGAACCCTCTGGCCCCTATAGTCACAGAAAATCCCGGTATTCAACTCTTCGAGGGTCAATCACGTCCTTTATCGCGCGAAACAAATTTGAAGATATCAGATGAAGATAATCTTCAGGATGTAACACTAAGCGCAATTCGAGGATCAAACCACGGGAAAGTTCTCATCGACGGACTTCCCAAGAAATTCTTCACACCCAAAGACATGGATGCAGGTCGTGTCGTTTATTACCATGACGGCTCAGACACATTCAGCGATAATATCATATTCAGAATGACAGACGGTTCTCATAAAGTTGAATTCCTTTTCCCTGTTACCATTTACCCACAGGACGACGAACCCCCGGTTCTAACTGTTAATACCGGTTTGGAAATCCGCAAGAACGAATTGGCAGATATAACTCCGTTTGTTTTGACTGCTTCGGATATTGACAGTGAAGACTCTGCGATTAGATTCATTACCGAACCGCCTTTTTCTAATGAAGGCCACCTATTAATTCGACAATACCAAGTTCCAGAGAGTGATGATATTTCCAGCTGGAAATACGTTGACGGAGCCTACGAGCGTATAATAAGGGAATTTACACAACAGGATATTGTGGACGGTAAGGTATTTTACCGGCATGTTGGCCCTCACCGCTCCGATTTCGTGTTTGACAAGATTAAATTTAAGTTGATGGATAACGGTGATCCACCAAACGAATCAGAATTTCATGAATTTGTTTTTAAAATATTTCCAGTCGATGACCGTCCACCTTATCAGGATACACGTTCTACTTTGATGATGAACGCAGACGAAAAGAGAATGTCAGTGCTAAAAAAGAAGTTTCTTCGCTATACAGATGATGATTCGGATGATCGTCGAATTATTTATACTATTACAGGATCACTGCATGATACAAATGAAAATACCCCGATCGGAGCAGGACAAATCGTTCTTTGTGATGATGAAAGCGTTGAAATGACTATTTTTTCCCAAGCCCAAATCAACCACCATAAAATCTGTTACAAACCTCCAAAAGAAGATTTGGGTCTTGTAGCAAGGATTTTGCAGTTTACTTTTGATGCTGAAGACATCTCAGGCAATATTCTCAAGGACCAGATATTTACTATTCGGTTAAAACCTGTTAACGATAAACCGCCGCGTGTGATCAATACGGGTTTCTCAGTTCCTGTGAACGGACAAACGGTGTTATCAACTGACTTGTTAAATGCTGAAGACCCAGACAGTGAATATAAAGATATCTCTTTTTTGGTGGACGTGGCTCCTAAACACGGAGTTCTTATGAGAAATCATGAGACGATTCTTGCTAGCCAACAATTTTCCAAAGAAGACATCATTAAAGGAACAGTTATATATAAAAATGATGGAGAAGATAACAATTCAGATCGATTCTCCCTTACAGTAACTGATGGAGTACATATGATTCCAGCTAATGTCAAAATATCAATTTTCGATATTGATGATGAAGTACCAAAGATGATAAAAACGGTGGGACGTCAAAAAATCCTCTACACTTTGCTTAAAGTGAACGAAATGGGCACGGTTACTATAACAACAGATAATTTGAAAGCATCTGAAGACAAGAAATTGACTTTTATCATCACTAAACACCCGCTGGAAGGAGTCATTTTGACCGAGACATTTACTCAACAAGACATTATAGATGAGAAAGTTAAATACCAACACACTTCAGGTGAAATTGGTACCGAGCTTCAAAGGGACAGTTTTGAATTAATGTTGACAGACAGTTCAGACGACTTAATTGTTGACGGAAATAAAGTCGAGCAAATTCGGGTCGGGGTCGACATCTTACCGGTGGATAATAAATCCCCAATTGTCACTTTAGGTAATTCTTATACTGTTCCTGAAAGTAAGAAAAATGTAATTCTTACTTCCCACTTGGATGTTCATGACGATGACACAAAAGAGGAAGATGTTATTTGCACAGTCGTCGTTAAGCCAAAATATGGATACTTGGAGAATATCTCACCAGCACCTGGTTCTGAAAAATCTCGAGTTGGAATACCTATTACAGCTTTCAGTGTACAGCAGTTACATTTACGTAATATAAACTATGTTCAAAGCGTGCACGAAGGAGTTGAAGAACGTAGCGACAGTTTCACTTTCACTTGTTCTGATGGTGTCAGTTTTTCTCCCAAGTTTGTTTTCCCGATTGCCATTTTGCCAGAGAATGATGAGACACCAAAAGTCTTTTTAAGGAAATTTATAGTACCCGAAGGCATGTTGTTAACTATCGACTTACCAATACTGAACGCAGTAGATGCAGACGAACCTTCGGACACACTGGTCTTTCTGATTGTTGAACAACCAAAACACGGTAGCCTCGGAAAGCAAACGTTAGCCGGAACGATAAGCATCACCAATTTCACCTTGGCAGATATTACAAAAGACTCTACTATTCTTTACGAACATGACAATTCAGAGACAAAGACTGATTCGATTAAATTCATTTTGACAGATGGTGTACATAACGTTTCAAAAATATTACCAATTGAGATTTTGTCTGTTGATGACCAGACCCCAAGACTGAGTATAAACAACGGATTAGAAATTGAAAATTTGGGCGAAAGTAAAATCATTACTAACAAGGATCTCAAAGCCAAAGATCTCGACTCAGATGATGAAACAATTCTTTACTTTGTCCGGCATGAACCAAGACATGGCTACCTGCAACGAATCCAGAATGGACATACACGAAATTTGACGGTAGGATCAAATTTCACCCAGTACGATATTGACCAGAAACGGATCCAATATGTTCACACCGGACACGAAGGTGTCCGTGACATGGTGAAATTCGATGTGACAGACGGTGTCAATCCTTTGATTGACCGTTATTTTTATATCAATGTCCAGAGTAGGGATGAAGTGTATCCAGAAGTAATTAACAGGGGAATCGAATTGCCTGAAAGTGGTAAAGTTATTCTGGCCACTAATCTGCAAAGTGGTACGGATATAAACTCCCCGGATCAAAATCTCCAGTTTATCATCACAAAACCTCCTGCAAGGGGTCACTTGGAAAGCTCAGACCACCCCGGAGTACCCATCTCTAAATTTACTCAGCTTGATTTAACCGAGAACAAGATTTCCTACGTGCACACAAGCAATGATGAAATGAAAATGGACAGTTTTATGTTTGAAGTAACTGGTGCTTATAATCATGTTGTGAGGACCTTCAGGATTTCTTTGAGTGATAAAGACAATAAGAAGCCAGTATTAATGTTTGATGTGCTACGAGTAAAAGAGGGCGGTTCGCGATTAATTACTCCAGTTGAACTGAAGGCTGAAGACCGGGACACCAAAGATGAATTGATTGAATTTACGATAACCCAGGTTCCCGTACATGGGAATCTCTTGCACAATTACTCGAGGATTGTCACCCGATTTACTCAGGCCGATATCGGCAACAATTTAATCAGTTATCAACACGATGGTACAGAAACACGCACCGATAGTTTCTCTTTTACAGTCACTGATGGTACCCATTCGGACTTTTACATATTCTCCGATACCAGTTTTCCGAAACGGCACCCTCAGACCATGAATATTGAAATATTGGCTGTCGATAATGGTATACCCCAGATTTTTATCAATAAGGGTGCTTCCTACCTTGCTCCACTGGAAGATGGAAAAATGGGCTATATGTTTTCAAATAAGATTCTCTTGTCTCGAGACAGAGACAGTCAAAGTGAGGAGTTACGCTATTATTTGACTGTACTCCCTAAGTATGGATATATGTCACATTCTCAACACGGAAATACTACGATTGACTCATGGACACAAGGTAAGTTTATTAATTTCTCTTTTGTTGTTTTCTAATTTAATCCCGTGTGATCCCTGTGCAATCACATGACATGAACGCGGTAAATACAGAATATTGTATCCGGTCAAGAGCTTATATCTTTACTCGTCAAAACACTGATAAATTGTGATAAAATTTGATAAAAAAAATTTATTGAGTGAATATTTAAATTTTAGAGAATTTTTGTTTTTCTATCTATTTTCAGTTTTAGGTAAGAGTGTGTTGCACTGAATCAACCAATGCTGGTTTTGTTGATTTGCTGTAAAAGAATAAAAATATTGAATGAAATAGCGCAGATTTTCAATGTCCAGGATTTGCATCCCTTATCTATTTCCCCTTCTTCGCCGTATTACTTATTAAGTTATAAGCTAATACTCTCGTTGAAGTGTTATTCAGTTTGTGGTGTTATTTTATTATCACCAATGGCATTCAATATGATTTGCACATTGAAGCTACCGCAAAATTGCATAAGCGTTCACACACCTGCGCCTCGACTTTGGTGTCAGAGTTTTGAACTACCCTATTCACATGATTCACAACTAAATCGCGATTATTAATAAGAAAAGTATCATTAATAATCCACTTTGAACTCTGAAAAAATACTTTTCAAATAAAAGTGGCTATCTTTTAAAACTGGTGTACATCATATAATGATAAGACTGGTTGCAGGTCATAGAAGTTAGAGATCAATTATTTCTATTGAACAAATAATTTGCTCAGCTGAGACAAAAAGTCAACGGAATATATTTTGGCGCCACTATCCTTTGAATAGTTGCATTTATGAATGTGCTCGTCAGAACATTGACTTACATGCAATAGAGAAGAATTGGAACTTGATTGATTGAAGAGTCTTAAAGGTTAAAAATGAAGGATTTTTTTATTTTTTAAATGAAGACTTTGGAAATTCATTATAATAAAGAACTCTAACTATTTATAATTTCCAGACTTTATTCATTCTGTTTTTTTCTTATTGATTTTTATTTGTTCTTTGGCAGAGTCCAACATTCGATATTAAGGAAAAGTTTCTAATTTCAAGCCTCTTTTATAAAGTGATTAATTTTCTGCTGTGTGTTAACGGCAATGCCGCTACAGAATCTTCCTCCTTTGACAGTGTGTTCCTTGCGTCAGATAATCAAAAGCTTAATCTTCTTGCATCTAAGTAAGGAATTATCGAACAGAATCTCAAAAGATTTGTAGAATAAAAAAATGAATGATTAATTTTAATTCACAGACAAATGGTTATGGGATAAAGCATGTTTAGATTTAAACGACGACAGTAATATCACTTTATGAACCAACTGACACCAAGTAATACAACTGATGGGATAAAGCATGTTTAGATTTAAACGACGACAGTAATATCACTTTATGAACCAACTGACACCAAGTAATACAACTGGCCTGCTGAGAGTAAATTATTAATATATATATATATATATATATATATATATATATATATATATATATATATAAACTTTTTTGATATAATCCTTACACTGCAGTTAAAATGCAAACATGTTTGTAAAATCTACAGTGCCGCAACAGTATGATTTCTTTTTCTCCCTTAGCGGTATGTAGTCTAAAATAAGAGATCTTTGACTTGAACATAATTTGTATCAAAATAAAATTGGTTAATTTTAAAAGTTAACCAAAACCTGATCACAATAATCAGTTTTACGGAAGTTTAAAGTTTGTTTTCTGCTTTTAGGTTAAGAGACATCATGAAGAATGGGAAATCATAAATTCCTAAACATAAACATTAGTTTAAGTTGACAAAATCCAACAAGTAGAGAAAAATAAACTTTTACCAGAAAATAATCTAATGAGAATAATGAGTCTAAAGAAACATTTCAAGGTTGGATTATATTATTTGGTTTAATGGCATATAAACTCTTCATGATTATTTTATGCCAAATCATGTTTAAATATATGATTTTTAAGTGACTAGCTTGTAGGTAACATTTTTAAACGAGCCTAAATTCATTTGTTTGTACACAATTAAATGATTTCAAGCATTGCTATCTAATACTAATAATTCAATTCAATAACAATAAACAGATCTATTTGGCCCATAGATGGGACACTAGAAGGTACTACCAGTGGAAGTCTGAGTCGACCTGGAAGTAATAGCCATGAAGGGGTACTCCATATTCCTCAAAGCTCCGGGAGTGGAGCCTCACCATCAGATTTTTTAGTATTATATACAGTACACTTTGAGTGGGGGTCTTACCCCTCTGTAAAGATGTAGTTGGCGCATTCTTTCCCTCCAGCCGACTGGGTTGAAGTATTTCAAGGCCAGAGAATGGTAGAAAAGTTACGGCTAAGACTTTAAGATTTTTGCATGAATTCAGTTGGTTTATTATGTTAGATTTAGATTCTCTAGATAAATACCCAGGTACATCAATAAGTTTATGCTTTATAAATGAAAAAAGAAAGACGTTTATATCACACAACAATACATTTCATGTTTCACAATCTTTTCCTTTATGAATAAGTTTAATTCTGTCGTGAATATTAATCACATAGATCGAACAACATACTGCGAGAATTTCAGATCAAAATTCGGCTGATAACTAGGTGTCAGACTATGAACTTATTGATCCACCCTCGTAATCATGAAATACCGTAAACGTAAGTAAAAAGTAAAGTTGCCGACCGTAGTCGAGGGTGACCCGAAGGCTCCTTTTCGATAGCTACATCACCGAGGCGTAGGGGAGGGCGCTACTCCTTTCCCTGGATTTCTCCACTTTACCCTTGATCCTTACCTTATAATGCTGAGTGTTAAGCAAGGTATCATCAAGTACCATTAGTGATATATAAATAGACAACGGCATAAAGATACTGATTGATGACTTGTGCAATTTAGCCAGTTCATTTTTTCTCATCGTTTCCCACAGAAGTCACCATTTATTATGTTATCTCAGTTTAAAATTTAAGATTTCTCGATCTCCTCTCTCTCTCTCTCACACACACACACACACACACACTCTCTCTCTCTCTCTATATATATATATATATACATATATATATATATAAATATATATCATATACTCATTTAGAACTTAGCCTGGCACAAGGTTACACCTGAGGGATAGTTGCTAGCATTGGTTTGTATAACTAAATATCTACCAACTGTTCCATGACTGGTACCAGTTCTTTACTTTTACACATTTTGCTTTACCTGCCAAATTACGTAGAGAGATTTTTTTTCATTTCTTTTTAACTACTGGTCACGCCTGACTCTAGTCTGCAAAGAAAAGAAATTAAAGATAAAATATTTCAAAACACAACCCTTATTTTTTTTCCGCTTCGTTGTGTCTGATTTTATGCATCGCTTATTTGTGCATCTTTTTATAATCGGCGTATATCTGCTGCTTTTCAGTTTGTCTGTTGCATCGATTCTACACTATTATGAGCTAAGATAAATTGAAACGCCTCAACACACAAACAGGCTTCTTCGTCTTACAAAACGGGACAGAAAATTCGATTCCCTTGAAATCAGGGTCCTGTGTATTTATCGTTTTCTGTAAACAAATATTCTAAGCGTCTACGTTGTATTTGCAGTTTTTGCATGAACAATAAGTCAATAGAGTGGAATAAACTGACTTTGTTTTTAAAGGAAATGCTATATATATATATATATATATATATATATATATATATATATATAAAGAGAGATAGAGAGAGAGAGGGGAAGAGAGA
The DNA here is from genome assembly GCA_963585895.1 of Sepioteuthis lessoniana. Classification (NCBI taxonomy): domain Eukaryota; kingdom Metazoa; phylum Mollusca; class Cephalopoda; order Myopsida; family Loliginidae; genus Sepioteuthis; species Sepioteuthis lessoniana. The sequence continues at coordinate 21,736 of CAUZXS010004951.1, forward strand.
GAAAGAGAGATGGGGGGACTTTGATTGGGCACAGACGACTATCTTATCACCAAACACGTGTTTTAAAGTAGTAAAACAACAGTTCCTCCATACCATTTGACATTAATCTTCTATGTACGGTATTAATATTATATTTTACTGTCTGAATACAAAAATCAAAAGCAGACAAGAATGGTTTTTAAGTCTAACAAACAAAAACTAGATGACATACAAGTAGAACAGCATCATTAGATTTTTTTTACGCAGTAATAGAAAGTCAAGTTACCAGCGTCTCTGTGGCGAAGTAGGTAACTAACTGGACTGCGTTAAATGAGTTCCAACTTCAGTTACGCTTTGACGTTCACTTTCAGATTAATGCCCATGGGAATAGTATGAATCCTTTGATTCCTCCCTCACCAGCTATGGGTTAAACTACTGTTTTTGTACAAGGATGGCTTTGGAATTAAATTACTCACTAATGTTGAAATGCCATTAAACAAGAAACCAAAGCCAGATTAAACCAAGTCAAGACAAGTTCTATGCAAGCAAAAAAAAAATGATTGGACAACTCCACAATTTTTGTGGAATGTTATTCGACGTCGCCTAATTTTTCGTTCGCAATATATATATATATGTATATACACACACACACACACACACACACACACACACACACACACACACACATATATATATATATATATATATACAGAGTTTCCTTACTTTTTGAAAACTAAATACTAAGTAGAAAACCGTGTTTCTTTTCTCTGAAAAAAGAGTTGAACATTTTTTTCTACACACACACACACACACACACACACACACACACACACACACACACACACTCTCTCTCTCTCTCTCTATATATATATATATATATATATATATATATATATATATATATCCCTCGCTGTTGTTGTATGGTTCGGTTCGGATCTGCGATGTTTATTCATAATGTGCATAACTTTAAATTTGTTCTTCAAGAATGAAAGGATGAAAAGGATTTGTATCGTAAAGAGTGACATAATTATTTAAGTTCAGTAAATCGCATTTTATTGAGAATCTGTTCAGTTCTGTTGTTTCATGGGATTAGAACTGCCGCTTGCAGAGAGACAATCAATGACTTTGGAGTCTTAAAAACGCCAAAATATTTCAGATTTGTGCACATAAAAACGATGTAACAATTCAGTGGGGAATGATAAGATTATTATGCTATAAAATTTCGAAAAGAAATGGTTGCACTTAAATGAGATACAAAGCCTACACATTGTTATTGGATTAAAATCTTTTAAATAAAAGATTCGTAAACAATATTTGAAAGAGAAAACAAAACATCTTGAAAAAAGATCATGTCCTTAAACTTTTGTCTTCTTGGCAAATAAGTAACTTATGTAAGATTTCAAAACAATTACTTCGACCCAAGCAAAAAGCGTCATGATTAGAAAAAAAAAAAAGAAACATTAACGGGAAATAAACGGAGTAAAGAGAATACAGTGAACCATTAATAATAAGAAACAAGTGAGACTTTCAAACTCTGGAGCTCAAAACAAGAAATTAATACTAACAGCAATTATAATCGGAGAAAAAACGATAGAAATAAAAAATCTTTTGAAACGATTTGAATGAATTAGAAAAATTTTATTCCAAATCAGGACAAAAATACAAAAGAATTTTACCGGGACGGGCAGAGCAGTCGAGCAATCGAGCTGTACTCGAAGTCCCAAAGCATCAAGATTCACATGGAAAATCTAATTTTTGAAGTGGCCTTTAAATGGATCAATGTTTCAGAGCTGAAATGTTTTAACATTACAAATTCCTGTTGTTCTATTAGTTTAGTCCGACTGACATTGTTTCTAATAATATTCTCTGGTAGTAAACTCCCCAACAGACTTTTCTATATTTTGTACATATGAAGTTTTTAAAACAGAATATCTGCCTTAGATTGTTCATATCTGAATAGAATAAATGGAAAGGTGAAATAAGTTAAGAGGTCAATTATTATATTGCCCAGTTCACTGTCAATCTTGCGAATTTATAAACGCTGATAAGAATCCAGGGTTTTTGAATGCACATTAAAAAATCATATCTGTTCGACATTTTTTAAAAAGAAGATTCAATTAACGCCTAAGTAACTTGGTATTCAAGATTTTATAAATAAAATTGAATTGAACTGATAACAGTTTTGATGTTTACTTACTTCAACTGCTTTTATTTATCAAATGTTGATTCAATACAAATACGTTCGAAGGGGTCAGGTTTATTTCATTAATTTTACCTTTTACGTTTTACATTAGAAATGACAAAACCCAATTCTTTCTGTCCTATCACTATTTATTTGATCATAGTGGTGTATCTACGGTATGGCAGATAGGACACTGCCCTGGGTGCCACTTAAACTGAGAGATATTGGGAGTAGGACCAGTCATCTGCGCAAACTAGCTAGGTAGTTTATTATTTCGTTCAAAATCTGGGAATTTTTAAGATTTAGCAACTTAAAGCTTATGCTTTCATATTTAAGAGTCTACATGGGTCAAGGCAGACTCTATGATTTTGCACTGATGAGAGCAGAAAGTGAAGAAATTGGGGAAAAAACAGACTTTGACTACATCAAGGAGCAATTTGCATCAGTGAAATCAACGAAGATTCAATTGTAATTTTTATTTTTAATGTAATACCATAATTTGTTAATTAAAAGATTAACAAAATAATCTTTTATTTTTGAGTTGATTTTATGATAAAGTTATTAAAAAAATATGTGTTGGATGTTTAGATAGGGATGTAGTCTCGAATCTGATGTTGATGAAAAGTAGCTATACAAAGAAATGTTGGCTTGCAGAATATTGCTATCAAGTCAGTCCAACATGAAAATCTCAAGACCAGAAGAGCTTCTCAAATTTATTGTTCAGAATGCAAATGAAAGCATCTACCCTAATCTTTGTATTGCTATTCAGATAAGGTTAATCATTACAGCTTCCATTGCTAGTTGCAGGAGATCATTCAGCTAGTTAAAACTAATACTTTAAAATTTGTGAGCCTCCGTTGGTCAAGGCACACTCAATGATCTTACTCGGATGAGTTCAGAAAGAGAAGAAACTGAGAGAAAAAACAGACTTTGACCACATCATAGACCAAATTGTATCAGTGAAAGCTAGGAAGACGCAATTGAAGTTTTCAATAATGTTATGATTTGTTAATTAAAAGATTAACGAAATTAACTTGCAATTTTGAACTAATTTTATGGTAAAGTTATCTAAAAAGATAGATGTCAGATGTTTAGCAAGTCTAGAGCTTGCCATAGGTGATCTTTTCAGTGAATAAACCACTGATCAAAGAATTGAGAGTGAAATCGATACTGTGCAAGCTATCCTTCTTAACTAATTGTTTAGGTTAAAAGTTCGTCCTCATGTTACTCTTACCACGATAGTAACCTAGATTATAACCTCCAGAAATGAAAATCAACGCGTCTCAATCAATAAACAAGTATTTGCCATTAAACTAGGTAGAATTATAAGTACTTGAACTTAGAATGATTGAAACTGCTTTAATATAATATTTCTTTTTATTTATTCTGAATTGCTGAAAACAAAGGAATTTAATTACGGTAATATTCAATTAACCATTACTTTTTCGTTTAACCACAGTAACGTACCTATTGACACAATGTTTGTTCACTGAAAATAGCCACTCAGAAAACAGTGAATATGTAAGAGTAGGAGAAACCTTGCTGTCTATATAAATCAAATATAGGAGACAAACTAACTATGTATTGTCTCAACATAAGATTTACTGGATTAACCGATAAAATTGGGAGATTTAGTGCAAAGAATATGACTATGAAGCCTATTTTGATGAAAACATGAAATGAGAATAAAACATCAAAGGGTTAAATTTTTTAAGAGGAGGTGATTTTTCTTAGCGTGCATGTAAGAATGAATATAGCGATAATCAATCATAAAATGATTTTTCCACACATATTTTATTGTATGTTTCCATAGTCATGGAAAAATTGTGACCCGCGAACTACTTGCAGACCATTATGCTTTCTGAATAGCCATCGAAAGACTTAGATTTTTTTAGAAAAGATCTTTTACAACCTAGAAAAAATCAGCTTCCTATTTCTTAGGCAGAAACTTACGCATGTGGTTTTTTTTTTGTGGAAATGGTTGGGCTACCTTCACTATAAAACTACCTTGAATTCTTTTTGTTGTATTACCCACCTGATGAGGATATTATGTCTCATAGGGTCCGTTTCTCGAGAAAGATTGCCCATGCCTGTCCTAGACGTATGTGCTTGGATATCAACTTTCAGGTTCATTCTTTTAATTTCTACTTATCGATTTAAAAACTTTTATCTAAACTTTTGCTCTCCCTATAATTTCAGCGACTTATTTGTTAATTTACCCTTATATATTTTATTAATGTACCCTTTTATATACTTGTTAATACTGTTGAATATCACCGATTTCTTGAGAGAAGCATTGAACATTAAAATATATACAGTGTTTCATAAAGGACGAAAATCTAAAGACAAAAGGGTAGAATCTGTTTGCAAGTAATTTATATGTTACAGTATTTGTCATATGGCAACACTATATTTAGTATTTATCAACTGAAATTATTGCATTTACGTTAGTCTCATTTTAGCACCCGTTTCTCTGTACTGAGTCAGCTATGTCATTTACTAAAGAAGAGCATGCTTGAAACAAATTTAATGTAAAAATTTCTTTATACATGCTTCCCAATAAATCATTAATTTTGTGTTTAGTCGACAAAACTTTTGAGTTAGAGAATGAACTAGGTCGATAAAACACGACGTCTTTTTCACTGTCGAAGTTCTCGATTACGTATCCGAGCATTTAATTTGTTTACCTAAAAATCTTGCAAATTTAATTTAATTTGTATTTTAAAATCTAGATTGAAAATAGTTCAAATGCAACTTGTCAAAAAAATAAAGAAAGAACGATTGCATCCTTTTTGTAAGAGCCTGTATTTATAATCGTTAAATCACAAAGTCAGACACATTTACATCATGAGAAGCTATTAACTTTCATAGACATCAAAATTTTTTTCCAAGTGTTTATCCCTTAGCAAAACGAAAACTGCCGTGGTTCATTTCACCGTCTATTTGAAGAATTTAATGCTATTCTTGTTAGAATAACAGAAACGTTCATCACTTTGCAAAGAAAAAAAAAAGACTTAGAAATCGTAAGAATTATCGATTTTACAAGTTTTTTAGTTTAAACTGCAACAAAATTTGATAAAAAAATGTTAATGAACTTTCAATGCACTTTCAACAAATAACTGGTGAAATTTTTGATGCTATATTTTTGGCTTATTTTACATGAATATATTTTAAAGTATGTGCTCTTATTTGATCTTTTAAATAAGGATGTCATTTTGACATATGAAGTTTTGTTAATTCTTCCTCAGACTCGAACGTTACAAACTAAATGCGTCCGAGTAACTTCTTCTGTGTTTCAAGTAAAGGTTTCTTCTTTCTTTTGAATCTATTCATCCGCAAAATGAACCAACCAATAAAACGCTGCAGTAAACACTATCAAAAGATTTCGACTTGAGTGGATCGCAGTTTTCAGTCATCTCTAAAGACATAAAGTGAAATGTATCAGAAAAGTATTCAAGTTTAAACACATAAAATATCAGTTACCTACAATCATGCAGGTAACTGATATTTCATATAATTGTTTATTTTTTTTATTAGTATTTCCGTATTTATTCTCATAATCTTCAGAATATTTCTGATATCTAAAAATCTACTAATATTTTGAATAGTGTGGATTCTGATGTTGTACAACTGTACATTGAAAGATAAATTCTCCCTGAAATAAAGTTTTTTCATTTAGAAGCAATTTGTGTTTTTTTTTCTCGAAACTTTTTATTGTTGCAGTTCATTGCAAACGGTTTTGATTTGTTTTTATTCATTATGAAGGGTAAAATTTTTATTGTTTTCTTTTTTCATCATCCTTCCTTTTTTGTTAAAAAATAATTTTCTAACAGTCCACTTATCAATACTCCGGACAAAGTTTTGGTGCTAATAAACAGATCTTTTCAAAATATCACTATAATAACTTTATCAATTACATAGTCGTAATTAAATCTTAACAACCAATAAGTATATTCTTGGAGTTACTTTCTTCGTATATATTTTTTATGTAATTAGCAGGTCGATTTTTTAATCTTATCATCATTTTTACCAAAAACATCCAGGAAATCCATTCCCGGTTTAGTTTTGAGACATGTTAGTAAATATAGAGATTTGAGAGATTATGAAACGAAGTTTTAAAAATATTTGTTTTCATTCTTTTTAAAATCAATAAATGTTACTGGACTATTCTTATTAGCCAATAAATGTTTGTTGTTGACTTACGGACAAACAAAAATATATGAACTAAAATAAGTTGATAGGTATGGGGAGAGATGGAATAATTGATAGATTAATATACAAACAACAAGGGAACATGAATAAATGCTTAGAAAAAGGCAAAATTAATGTATGTATGTAGGTATCTATCTATCAATCTATCTATCTATTCATGTTCAGTAAGTTCATCGTCCGTAAATTCATCGTCGATAAATTCATCGTAAGGAAAATTTATTGCAGATAAATTATTTGTGGCAAAATTCAGAATTCAGCATTTAATAAAAAGGGTTAAAAGATTAGGATGAGGGAAACCCTACATTGTAAGAGCATTTAATCTGATACTAGGATTTACCTGCAATAAATTTACTGCCGATTTACCAACAATAAATTTACCGCGATGAATTTTCTTAGAATCGTAAATATGCGTGTAACTATGACGAAATAAAAACAAGCTAGACATGTACGTTTATCGTGTATGCGTTTATGATTTCGACTATGAAAACACGTGACAGAAAATAGCAAAAGAAAAACTTGACAGAAAGAGAAAAATGATTACTTTGATGATAAGCAAATAAATAATGACACTTGATTAAATCGGTTGATTGATAGACGAGGAGAAATAATTTACTGTCAATAGCTTGAGGGATTAGTGAATTAATTATGAGTAACTAATCAGCAAATTAAACAGAAGTTTTAATGTTGAGAAAATAATTTTTATTTTTTTGCTGGTAACGTGAGTTAAAAGATACTCTGCAAATGCACTACAAAAATTTCCTTGTACCAGAGTTTTAAGTAACTGGGAGTCATGCTGATATAAATAAAAGTTAAGTTCTAGTTTTTGTAGACATCGTCGCTTTAACTAAGTTAGGAACAAACTACGACTTCTATGTCATAGGCGGTCTTTTAAAAATAAACTTCGACGATTAAAACTACTCAAATACCGCATCGAAATTATGCACACAAGTTGCCAATCTCTGGTTTGGTAAAGTAAATAAAGTTGGCGACTGTAGTCGAGGGCGACCCGAAGGCTCCCTTTTCAATAGCTACTACACCGAGGTGTAGAGGAGGGCGCTACTCCTTTCCCTGGATTGCTCCACTTTACCCTTAATACGTACTTGTGTGCTGAGTGTTAAGCAAGGAAATATCAAGTACCATTTTTTAAGTCTTTGGTATGACTCGACCTGGAATTGAACCCAGATCTCCCGGGCCATTGTCAAACACTGTACCCACTAGGCCAACCAACCTTTCTAAGTGTATTTCTCTCTAGATACGATCAAAATTTCATTGTGCTGTGTCAGTTTTGTTAACAAAAACAAAACAATGTTAAAAATAATGGTTCTATTATGATTTCTGAATTTTGTTAAAGATTTACGTACTGCACCCCATAGTTTGTCCCATGTCAGGAATGGAAGTGTCTTTTTTGTTTGTTTGTTTTTTTAGGGGGGAGGTCGAAAAAAATAATGACCATGTGTCAGATATAACACAACTAATTAAAAATATGTATAAACATAAAAGCTTGGGAGACAAATTAAAACGTGCAGAAGGTCGTATGAAGTAAATAGTCATAACAGAAACATGCTTGCTGGTTTCTTACATTAAGAAATATGTTTAAAACTTGGTAGACGGGTCTGTTTGTACTGCGTCCCAGGCAGCGTTATTTACTTAGCCTGTTTAGCCGATTTGTGCTTCTAGTGCCCTGTGATTCAGCGCGAAACTTTTACGTTATCAAGGGCAGCTCCCCAGGAGACTGTTTTTTTTTCCAAAAGACAGCACACACACACACACACACACACACACACACACACACACACACACACACACACACACACATTTCTTCGTTTCAAACATAGAATTGTGTGCTAGTATGTGTGTGAATGTATTGTATATCTGTACAATATATACATATATGAAAATATATAGATGTATGTCAGTAAATGGGATTCTGACCTCACACGCTTATTCAATCATAGTTTGAAGGATTATACTTACATAAACATTTCTAAATATTTCAGTACATATCAATACATATGTCTATATCTGTTCACACAACACATACACGCAATCATATAGACATGCACGCAAACACACACTCTCTCTCTCTCTCTCTCACACACACACACACACACACACACACACACACACACACACACACACATATATATATATATATACTGTAGATTACGACGTACAACTCGACCAGTTGAGCCCGAAAAAATCTCTACAAGATGAAGGGTCGACTTATACAGGAGCGCTGAATTCTAAATTTTTTCTGCAGAGTGGTCAACCACACGCGCGCGCACACACACACACACACACACCCACACACACACACACACACACACACACAAAAAAACTGTGTGTGAGTGTGTTTGTGCGTGTGTTTGACCACTCTGCGGAAAAAATTTAGAATTTAGCGCTCCTGTATAAGTCGACCCTTCATCTTGTAGAGATTTTTTCGGGCTCAACTGGTCGAGTTGTACGTCGTAATCTACAGTATATATATCTACGCACTCGCAATATGTACATATATACGTGAAGATTTATAAACGTATATTTAATATTTACATTTATGTTTCAGTATGAAAGCAGATGTACGTTAAATATATTTGTACACATATGAATCTGACAATAAAGTGAATTTATGAACTATTCTTTCAAATAAATATGGTGGAGTACCTAACCAACCAGTCCATTGGACAAGTAGGTAGAGTGTTCGCTAATGACCCTGGAGACCGGGGTTCATTCCTAGGTTGAGTCATACTAAACACTTAAAAAATGGTAAGTGATGCCTCCTTGCTTGACACTCAGCATTATAAGGTACGTATCAAGGGTAAAATGGAGCAAGCCAAGAAAAGGAGTAGAGCCCTCCTCTACACCTCGGTGTTGTAGCTATTGAAAAGGGAGCCTTATGGTTGCCCTTGACTACGATCGCTAACTTTACTTACCTAAAAAGAATTAGCCAATTAATAATCTAAGACATGGACTGTTTTAAGTAAAGGCTTATCCCACGTTTTTCCCGGTATTGGGCAGTAGACCTTATAATTTTTAGTTTCCTGCCTTAACCACGAAGCTATGACGCCGAGAGTATGTAAAGATTTTAGTTTGAATGTACTTATACAGTAAGATGAATGTGATATTGAAATTCATATATCTGGTGTTTGATCTTTGTAGTCAGTTCTGGTATCATCATCATAAATCTGTGTTTGTATATGGCTGCCTGTGTGTCGTTGTTTAAACAGGTCATATTGACCATTTACCTCACTTAAACGGAGAAACAGATACACTTTAAGTAACTAAAGCGGACAAAGTAATGTTTTCTGTTGTTGTTATTGTTGTCTGTTGTTGTTGTTGTCTGTTGTTTTTTCGTGGGAGGGGGGTGGCGAGGGGTTTCAAACGATACCATCTTTCTACTGTGCTACATCTCACTAGAATCAGGAAAAAAATTCATAAAAAGTTAAATCTTCAAATCCACACACACACACACACACACACACACACACACACACACACACACACACACATACGTGCACACACACACATACACATACACGCCTTCGGAAACACGCAGAGAGAGAGAGAGAGAGAAAGAGAGAGAGAGAGAGAGAGAGAGAAGGTGGAGGAATAGATAGAAACACAGATATACACAAACTCAAATAAGAGCCTAGCTCTTTCTTTTTTTTTATAACTGGGCCATTTGTTTATCCGAAGGCTTTCATGAGTTTGATAGATTTTTTTTTCAATTTTTCCATATTTTTCAAGACGTTTACTTTAAGGGTTTAAAAAAAAAACATAATTAGAGTGGTAGATTTAATTTAACACTGAGAGGAGAATTCAAGTTAAAGTTATAAAAACCAAACCTAAAATACATCACGTGCGCCTATAAAGACACCCAGGTGTCATTGGCAGATATTTTGTTTGTTCTAGTAATTATGTATTCTCCTAATTATATCGCCTTGTCGGCGGGACTTAAAACACGCCGAATCTAACCCCCAACAAAGAAATAAGACCCCACGCACACAAAACAACAACAACAACAACAACAACAAAAAACATGGTGTGTCCTGGGTATGACACAAAACTCCATTTGGTATTGAGACTCCAGTCCTGAAGACCTGCAGAGTGTGGAGTATCCCTTTATCGTCATGACTATGATAAAAAGTTGTAGTACCTGTTTTAGTCTTATGTGTGGCTTAAATAGATCTGTTTAAAAATTATTCGTATTTGATAAGACCAGATAAAAATAAATCTCCCTGACTTCAAAAGGTATGCAAAAATGTAAGCGTGAACATGCAATGGGTGCGATTTCCTAACCCCTAGGCATAAAATAACACTAGACAGGTTTACATACCATTAAAACCAATCAATCAATCATAGCTGTTCCTATCCTTTGTATTATGTGCATTACACACAAGACATTATCATCAAATGCATGTGCTTCTGGAGTCTTTAGATGAAGTTCTGATAATTTTTCAATGTTTTCCTTGCCTTCCTGCTTATTCTAAGATCCACTGGAACAGTCATTTCCCTATCGGCCCTATTTTCTTTTCTTTGTTGCTTATACTTAAATCAACGCTTCTGAAGTGGGCCATGTGAGTTGATGAATATTCAAGTTGTTCAAAAAGAAAATTTCTGGTTTGTATCATATAAGAAATATAAGTAAAAGTAAGTAAAGTTGTAGACCATCGTCGAGGAAGGCTCGAAGGATCCCTTTTCAATAGCTACTACAACGAAGTGTACGGTAGGGCGTAACTCTTTTCCTGTGATTGCTCCACTATGTACCTTATGATGCGGAGTGTTAAACAAGGAGGTATTAAGTACCATATTTGAGTCTTTGGTATGAATCGACATGGGATTGAACACCGGTCTTTCACGCCATTTGTGAACACTCTACCCGCTAGGCCAATGGGGGAACTGAACTGTTTCAGTCGATACTGTGATTGACATGAATATATATGCATCGAATTTGTAGGTGTGAATGGTGCAATTGCTCTTGCCGGGTTCCAGTTCCGGACAAGGCTTTTATGTTTACTTCACACCCCACAAAAAAAGCAGCTGTACATCCACCTACCTTCCATCACACAAACCATCAATGTAAGACAAACAAGACATGGACGGACTCATGAGCAACGTTTTCTTAGGCCAGAGTCGACTGACCAGGAAGGACAACAGATCTGTGCGGACAGTGGGTGTGGTCTAGAGGACCGGTCAAGAGCAATGGACGATAGAGATGGTTGGCGCTAGAAAAAGAGTTAGGGAGCTCCGTGTTATCAGCATGATTCGATGATGATGATTTAGAAATCAACTTTTCATCGGGAACTGAGAGTAAAATACCAATAGAGATTGAATTCTCAAGTATGTATGTATTTACCCAGCCCCTCCACATAAGCACGATATGACACAAAATCAGTTTTTAAGCAAGGTTTTTCGGGTTTAAATCCAGAGTTTTCCTTCTTCTAAATTGGTCACTATTAAAGAGCTCAGTCTACTCTACTCCAAACCCATAACTGGAAGAAGAATAATTGGATTCATAACATTTTCTAGGATATAAGTAATATACAAGATGAAAACAACCATGACTAGGATTTGAACTCAAATTGCTGTCTCCATTTCTTACTATCATAACCATTATACCACGAGCGCTACCAATCCGGACAATCAATGTAAGAGACGATAAATTCTGAATTCAAAACTGTGGCAAAGAAAACAGGAAACTATTCCACTTACACTCTCGAGAACAGTTATAGAAATATACAGTTTAGTGATGAAAGAAGCTGTGGAGAGGCATGATTGACCACGCCTTGAAAAGGGATGTGTACATATTTGTAAGTCCATATGTAATGAACGAAAGTATTGTTTCAGTGAACATGTAAATATTGATATCTGGATGATTTTAAGTGATATTTACTCACAAAATTTTACATTTGTCTCGAAGAGTAGTTTCAATAAAGAATAAAAATACTTTTTCACCTGCCGAATGAGGTCTATTCAGAATTTTGATTCTCTTGACGACTACTTGGGTATTTTTATAAACGCAAGACAACTCGCCTTGCAAAAGAAACCAATATTTCAACATAATCATTTTTTAACTTCGGTTTTTCTTGGTAGAAACGAGCACCACAAATACAACATTAAAAATAAAACAACTTTACTGCCATTTTAAAGCAAAACAAACCTGTTTGCATGTATAAGCTACGGATCTTAACTTATTTGATTCCTTAGATTATTCACTCATTTCTCTTATACCTGGCCGGAAATTACCCAGCCACTACATATAACAAAAATAAATAGCAAAACTTTGGCAATGATCCCTTAGTTCTTTTTAAATTACTTCTGCTTTGGGATCGCCATCAGTTGTAGACAGACATTTTGTTTGTTCAAATTATTGCACATTCTCATACCTATTATCTTTTTTGCTTTACAGTCTTTATATAAATTTCTGATAATTTTTTCAATATTTATTTATTCATTTATTTATTCCACAGTTATTTCAGCTTTATAAAAAGATAAAAGTCACATAAAGTCCAATTTGGACCGTAGAGAGCTAGAAGAACTGGTTGATGCGCAATGTTTTGCCTTATACTCTTCATAAGACAAGAAAAATCTACTCTTTCAGAAACTGTCAATACGACGTTTATACAGAAAGAAAGCTCATTTCACAGCAAAGTAATTCCACAAGAGAAGGTTCATTTTCATTAGAAGTAAGGTCTCTGCTGATGAGTTCCTTTGTTCATCAAAGCCGTGCAACTGATTCAAAAAGGACTGAATAAGAATAGATGCTGTCCAGTTTGGTTGCAAATGAAAATATTTCTTTGATGTATTTTGATGGTTGATTGTTTGGGTTTTATGGCATATCAACCTTTGTAGGTTATTTAACGCCAAATCCATTTTTATTCAAATAATCACTTCTATTTAAAAAAAAAAAAAAGTTTAGCATGAGTACACAGTTTAATTGTCAAAAACATTTCTATTTTAAACTATTCAGTTTAGTTAAACAGTTCTAATTCAAACATTCCAGTTTAGCTTAAGTACAGTTTCAATGTCAAAAGCAGTTCTATTTCAAACAATTCAGCTTTACATAAGTAAGCAATCTAGTTCTATTTGACCCATAGAGGACCCTATCAGGCGCTACCGCTCTAGGCCAGAGTTGACCTTGTAGCGATAGCAATGAAGGGGTACTCCGCATTCCCCAAAGCTCCAGCATTACTGGAACTTCACCATTAGGTTGTTTAATGTCATATCCTGGTGACTTGGGGGAGTTTTACCCCTCTGCAGAGAAGCAATCGGTGTATTGTACAGCCTACCTGACTGGGCCACAGGACACTCATTGGGGGAGTTTTACTCCTCTGCAGAGAAGCAATCGGTGTATTCTACAGCTCCCCCAACACCAGCTGACTGGGCAAGGTGTATTTTGAAATTATTCTTTGAAACAAATGAAAATTCGAGTTCTTTGCTACAGTTATAATTTAAAGAATTTCATAATATAATCTAATTAAATAATGCCAGAGATTGCTTGGAAACGGTTTGGACTTCAAATATTACGATTGGTTCCTTTCGCTTTTCTCTAATTCAATCAAACAAGCAAACATTAACATTTTGCGTTTACAAACTGATGCCAACAAGTATTTTTTTTTAAATAATTAGAACATATTTCATATTTCGTATCATTCAAGTTAAAAAAATCACCAGAAAAATTAGATAAACCAAATTTTAAAATGCACTTACATTTTTAATGAACGTAAATTTCTAGCAGAAAGTCCCTTTTTAAGACCTTAAAATTTTCAAATTAAACTTTAGATACAAATTTCCTCGCAGTATAACTACAATAACTGTATTATACAACGCCACGACAAATGTAACACATAGCTGAGTTTAAAGTAGGCACCTACTCTCATATACGATAGTTGGGATAAAATCACTAAGCTCCGTCGGCATTTCCTCTTGGGATGCCTCAATCATTAATCATCAGGGATTCATTTCTGACCTTACCATACTGAGTGCAATGGAAAATGAAAATCTAAATGGTCTGTGTTTACGAATGACCGCGAGTTTTAAAGCAATGACCAACAGTAAGCTCTTAAAAGAATCTTTTGCCACAAACACGATTCAGAATACAAAAAAGTAAAGTTGGCGACCTAAGTCGAGGGGGGGTGGTGATCCGAAGGCTCCCTTTTCAATAACTACTACACTGAGGTGTAGGGGAGAGTGCTACTCCATTCCCTGGATTGCCCCACTTTAGCCTTACCTTAAAATACCGATTGTTAAGCAAGGAGGCGTCAAGTACCATTTCTAAGTGTTTGATATAACTTGACCTGAGATTGAACCCCAGCCTCCCGAACCATTAGCGAACACTCTACTCATTAGGCCAATTTGTGTTTCACCCGTTCATTCGCATGTTACATCCATCCATATCCCCTTCTCACAGTCAAGTGGGATATTCTTCCATCTTTCACCTCGACCAAGTGAGATATCTTCTCGATCTCTTCCCCACAGCCAAATGTTATTTTTCCATATTCCCTCTCATACTGATATTCTTTATATATGTTGCATCTTCCTATCAAGCAGCGTTCTCCGATGGAATTTCTCTGTAATAACTTCATCTATCACTTCGTAAACATAGTAAATATAAAATAGTGTAAATAAGTTTGTTGAAGATCTGATAAGCTTCAAGGATCCGATTAGCTCTGAAGTTCTGATAATCATCATCATGTCGTGCCGCCAGCACGGATATCCCTGACCCTCTCTCGCCACTTCTCCCTATTATTCATTGCCTCTGGCAGGTCTTCAGGGTTACATCCTGTGTCCTCACATATTCTCCGAAGATTCATCGCTAGTAGCAATACAGTAATCCACAAAATTGAATGTGAAACAATATATTAATCTGGTATTTTCTGTAGATTTAGATACTAACAAATGATGGTCAAGTCAGCTGGGGCTGTAGTAAACACTGACCGCATCTCTGCAGAATGTAAGACTCCCCCAACCAGTGTCCTGTTTCTGACTCTAAATAATCTGATAATGAGGCTCAAGTAATACTGAAGCTTTGGAAAATGTAAAGTACCCCTTTATTTCCATCGCTTCCAGTTCCACTCTGGCCTGGAGTGGTAGCACCTGATAGGATTCTATCTATGAGTCAAATAGAACTAAATTCTGTCCTTTTGCCAAACTGAATTGTTTGAAACTCGTTGAGGTGGGGTCTTACTCCTCAGGAGAGATGCATTTGGCGTATTCTACAGTCCTGCCGACTGATTTGGGACAAGACTTGTGGCTAAATGTGTAAATCCTTATTTGTTTAAATCCGTATCGTTTCTGTGATTCCTGGCGCTAGAAAAATTATTGATTTTGATAAGCAGTTGATCAACCGAGTAAGAAAATATTTAACTAAAATATTCAAGGAGCACGATCAGGAT
>CAUZXS010004951.1:42500-60000 GCA_963585895.1 Sepioteuthis lessoniana
TTCTGCCAACTAATTGATTTTTGTAGATGATTGAAACAGCTGGTTAGTTTAACAATACTTCTTCGAGTCTCACTGAGAGTTTACCCTGAATTTTTTTCTAATTCCTCGGGGTCATAAGCTGAAAGTCCGGTTGAGTTACAATAAAAAAAAAATGAAAGAAAACACTTGGCAAAATTCATGTTTAAAATCTGAAGTTCTGAATATTTTAATTATCATTATTCCATGAGGTTTTATTTTCTGACTTTTATCCATATATTGCTGCTTTAGTTTGAGTCTGTTGACTCTGTGACTTTCCTCGAATGGATTGAGAATCAATTTCAATGAAAATATCATCTAAAAGAAAAAGCATTTTCCTCAAAATTGTAAACCAAAAGACCTTTTTCTTTTATACAACCGAAGAATGTTAATGGTTAGTGTTCACCAATTGCCCGGAACACCGGGTTTCAATCCCAGGTTAAGTCATATCAAAGGCTCAAAAAATGATGCCTCCTTGCAACTCAGCAACAAGGTACGGATCAAGAGTTAAGTGGAGCAATCCAGGGAAAAGAAGAGTGCTCTCCTATATATCCAAGTATAGTAGAAATAGTAGCCTTCAGGTCGCCCTTAACTACGGTCGGCCAACTTAATATATATATATATATAGGTGTGTGTGTGTACTTTTTGACATGTTTATATCTTTCTCAGATTATGTAATTGCAAAGTGATCGCGTTACCTGATGGATAGGTAAAGCGTACGTGTTCGTTTGAATAAGTTTGGGTGCAATTGAGTACTCGATTTTGTTTGCATGCGTTTGAGCTCTGTTTTGTATGCTGCAGGTGCGTATCTGATGAAGAGGCTTGTCATCTTGGATTTACAAATAGTAAATTGCTTCTGTGAATGTTCTTTTCAAAACCTCTTAATTAAAATCAAAAGAGACAAAAAATTATCGAAATTTGAGAAAATAAGAAGGAAAGATAGAAAGTAAAAGAAAGAACAATCCAGAATGAATCAAAGGAAATTCATATTTTAAAAATTAATTATAAAATATGGACAGAATATTCATCTATTAACTTTGCTGTTCACATAAATACTCACAAAAGGCATACATTGACATTTGGTGCTAATAGAAAACTCTTGCTTAAGAAATTTGCGCATGATTCTATCTGTGGAAAATATAACTTTCTCTTTTATTATATGCTTAGTCCTGGTCACCAATATTGGCAGACATTCATTCTTTTGCTATATCTTCAAAAATAAATGGAAAATAAAACAAATTTATATAAATTCATTGTTTTATAATTAGCTGTTCGATATCAACCATGAACTGTTAATAGACCAAAACTGTTTCACGAGATTCTTTTTTTTTTCCAGGAGATATTCTACATTATGTACTGAAATTTAATTGATGCCAATAATTGTGACCAGGACTCTCTCTCTCTCTCTCTCTCTCTCTCTAAATATATATATATATATATATATATATATATATATATATATATATATATATATTTTCGGATAGATAGATAGATAGATAGATAAATGTGTGCGTGTGTGAGAGAGAGAGGGAGGGGGAAAGAAAAAGAAAAAGACATTTTTCTATTCTGTGAGATTTTATTCCAAATTTTACTCATAGAATTCATGATTAAATGGGCATGTGCTTATGAAGACTGAAAAAGTTGGTTTATGCCACCGTATTAAAAAAAAACGATTTTTATCTTCCTAACTACCTTTTCTTCAGTGTCTTTACTCTCTTTTTTTTGTCTGGAACTACACTACCACCCCTACCCACAAAGTGTCTACTTAAGGACAGATGCGATGAAATTCAAAAAAAAAGAAAGAAAAAACTGAATTGGAGTTCACTTTTTCTGGATTACCATTAATTGTTCATTAGTTTTTAGGTTTTTGTTCTTATTTTTTAATTAATTTGGTGCTCAAACTATTCATTATGATTTTAATTTGCTTCGAGGAAATAAAAGTTATAATTATAATAGGTTTTCTCAAGTTCGCTAATGTACCAAGTTTCATGCGTGAAAGTGTGATGATCTGTTTAGTTAGCAGCTCCTACAGAAAAAAAGTTATTTATTTACTTCTTCACGAAAAAGCCAATATATATGCCGGATGAGAATTTGACAATCTTGCCCAATATTTAAAAATTCGTTTCTTTCATGCAGAAATTTTACAAGCATATTTTTACAAGAATCGTGAAATAAGCATTTGTATAGATTTGTTATGCTATTCTGAATAAAATGCGAATAAGCATCAAAGTTATATCTAAAGCACTCACACTTTTTTGGTTGATATTGTGCTGTTTTTTTTTTAACAGAGTGCTATATGATTATTTAATCTTGTGGTAAAGGTATCCTAGTATTTAATAACCATGACAATGAAAAATTCTTCTTAAATGAGATGCATGGCAAATATGCGAGACTATGACTAAAAGAAGATTGCTACAAGCCTCTGATAATAAACATTAACACACAACCTAATTTGACAAAAAATCATTTCCTGAAAAAGTTTTTTAAGGGGCTGGTTTCATAATACAGTGCACTGATTACAAGTAGCAGTCATTGAGTCTCATCAGTTACTCAATCCCATGGAATAATCACTCATTAACAATAGGCTGATGATAATAATTCATTGTTGCAATTTTTAAAGATTTTTTTACTTTGATGCATTAAGCTTTATTCAAGTTATTATACAAAAATTTAATCTGTCTCGCCTTCAAATCCATCCGGTTCCATTTTATTCAATGTGCAGTTATCTTTGTGACAGATCAAAAATCTCTAATATTTGTGGCTCCAAATTTATGGGTCAGTTTTTAATTGTCTTCCCTGAGAAAGGTGGTTTTTGTTTTGTTAAATTCATTTTATACGTTCTTAAAAGAAAAAGAGTGGAATTATATCTCAGTTCATTTGTTAAACGCTAAAATATGCTAAACGTTTGTGACTTTAACTTGAGTTTATTTCTAGATGGTTGGTTGGTTGGTTGGTTTTATGGCGTATCAACCTTTTTCGGGTTATTTAACGCTGAATAAAGTCATTTTGATAAAAGTTTTAAACAATTCAGTTTAGAATAAGTACAGTTTTATTTACACAAAGATAAACGTCAAAACAGTTCTATTTCAAACAATTCAGTTTAGCATAAATACTGAGTTAAGTTCTATTTGACCCATAGATAAGACCCTATCAGGTACTATCACTCCAGGCCAGAGTGGACCTGGGAGCGATGGCAAAAAAGGAGTACCCGGTATTCCTCTAAAGCTCCAGCATTACTGAAGCCTCACCATAATATTGTTTAGCGTCATATTCTGGACACTTGGGGGAGGAGTCATACCCTTCTGCAGAGTTTCGGTCGATGTATTCTACAGCCCCAGCCGACTGGGCCAGACTCTATTTCTAGTTTTTTTCTTAGATTTTATAATCTTGACGATTTTTAAAATGCTAAGATTTAATACACTAGTGTGGCTCGTGGATATTCCATAGAACGTAAAAAAAAATCAAGCGGAGTTGTTTAAGCTAGAAAGGATAATTTGAAATTTTATAACGTAGAAATCTTATTGTTGCCTTTGCAATAGATAATACAAAAATATACTATTACGATCTATATAATATTTCATTTGCATATAATTTGTTCGTATATAATTCTGCCAAATCTACAAGAATAGTTGCATATTCTATTTTGTAAATAACGGTAATGCTGGTACTGAGGAATCTTCGGAGCATTTTTTCTTATTCCCTTTTTTGTACATTGTTGGGGCTTATCATAACTTCAGAGCTCGTCGAATTTTCAGAACTCATCAGATCTTTAGCAAACCAATATACAATGATTTAGGTTTACTTTGATAGTTAGCACTGGACAATTCAATCGAAGTTAAACACTATGTTTAATCTGATAAAGAAACATCTATATAGAAGAATATCCGAATTGAATGATGAGGAGAGTGGAAGAATATCCCGCTCAGCGACGGAGAGGGCATGTAGATTAGAGTAAAGTTCAAACAAACGGACGAAGAAGCAGAATTATTATATAGATGCGTGTTATGATGCTGATATGCGTATCTAAACACTACAAACTAATTAGCTGACTCGAATTTGAAATCATCTCTACGAGTCATAGTCAGCCTGTACTATCTTATGCATACAATAAAACCTCAAATCATATTTTAAATCACATTAGACTTGAAAATACAAGATTTTCAATTTTCCTTTTCTTTCTTTCTTTCTTTCTTTCTTTATTTATTTATTTATTTATTTATTTATTTCTTTGATTAAAACAAGTAAGCAAGTTTGAACTCCAGTCACCCTATCACGTTCGTTTTTCGAACTAATACCCTTGGGAAAGATATGAAATATGTTAAATAGTATCCTTACTGTTCTTCTACGAGGATGGCTTTGGCATTAGATATCCCACGAAGGTTGATATGCCATAAAACAAAGAAAGTGAAGCCTTGAAATCATTTAACTGTGAGTAAACAAATATTTGTCTTTAAATAGAAGTATTTGTGTTGAATAAAAATACTTGAAAGCATTTAACTGTGTGCAAACAAATGAGGTCAAACTCGTTTAAGAATAATATTACCAACAAATTATTCACTTACGGCCCAGCTGGCTGGAGATGTAGAATACATCGATTGCGTCTCTGCAGAGGCCTAAAAACTCACCAACGAGTGTCCTGGATATGACACTAAACAATATTATGGTAAAGCTTCAGTAATATTGGAGCTTTGGGGAATGCAGAGTACTCCTTCATTAACATCGCTCCCAGGTCCACTCTGGTCCTGTGTGGTAGAAAATGATAGGTTTCTATCTTTAGGTTAAATATAACTGTTTGACATTTAAACCGAGAGCAAACAAATGACTAATACTAAAATGAATTGTTAGAAATAGAACTGTTTGGTCATTCAACTGTGTGTAAACAAATAACCGATGTTGAATTGGATTTTTAGTGATGCATAACAATTCTTGGAACTATTTAACTGTGTGCAAACGTCGAATAGGATAATTAGTGTTAAATAGCAATAGTTGAAACTATTTAACTGAGTGTAAAAAAATAATTCCAAGCTCGTTTAAAAATGTGTTTACAAATCATATATATTCATTATATATGTATGAACAGGATTTGGCATTAAATAACCAACAATGGTTGATATGCCATAAGCTAAACCAAACCAAAGCTATTCACTTACAAATCATATATGTTATGAGGATGTAACATTAAATAACCCATAACGGTTTACATGCCATAAGACACAACCTAATTAATCTGATTAGTAACAATATTTTCATTAGGAGAGCAAGGAATTATGGTAATAATTGTATGATGGTCAGGCTATTTATTTTAAAAAATTAATCAGCTGATTTACGCTCATATATCCTCTTAAACCGAAACTTCATGCTAATTTGTCGTTTGTCTCCGGTTTCACACCATTCATGGCTGTTCGTACCGCTGTTGAAAATGAACAATCAACATCGTATCTCACTGCTATTTTATTATGACTCCGTAATCGCGCTGTTTCGTTTCGTGCGGCATTTTTATAGGAATGTTTTGAGAGCGCTCAACGAGTTATTGCTGCATGAGTAGTGAATATACACTTACGTTCGTACCTGTACTTCTATTTGTCAAAAATTTGTTGCTTGTATATAAACTGTTTTTTCAAGCTTTTATTTTTGTTTGTTTGTTCTAACGTGCATTTTTTCAGCCTTTCTTTGATTCACGAACTTTCTCCCTATATGTTAATTCTCCTAAATTATCTTGTTCATATGCAAGATCATCCCTATATACGGATACTTCTTCCTTTTCTTTTTTTTTTCTTCGCTTTTTTCCTCAACGGTTTTTACTAATCAATCCATAAACACTCATTCAACTATCTTTCTTAATTAGCACTTTTTCTAATTCTCCCTCGATACATTATCGCTTTAAATACACTAACCTAAATTCTTCACCGACAGTTGAAAGTTCACTTAAAGATCGCATGAGTTAGAAAGACAGGGTGAAATAAAGAAAATAAAAAGAGAAAATAAAAAGAGAATATTTGCCTAAGTTAAAAGAACTTGTGAAAACAAACCTGGGAAAGAGATAGATAGATAGATAGATAGATAAAGAAAGCGGTAAGAATTGTTTTAATGAAAATGTAATTCTAATTTTGTTCGTTTCCAGTAAGACGAGTTGAATTGAAAAACTCTATTGTCGCTTTGGGCCAAATACCAGTTAGTCTGAAACAGGAAATAGAAACGTTGTTTCGTATAGTTAGAGATTAATCTGATGGATCAAAAAGAAAATAGGGTAATGTAAATGTAAAATAATAATAATAATAATAATAATAATAATAATAATGTGGTCATAGAAACGAATCGATCAATCACATAATAAGCGAATACCGCAAATTACACAGAAGGAGTATAAGACTTGACACGACTGGGTGGGTAAGGTGATCCACTGGGAGTTGTACAAGAAATTTAAATTTGACCATACGAACAAATGGTATATGCACAACACAGCATCAGTCAGGGAGAAATGAGACACATGAACTCCGATGGCATTTTGACATACAAACGGATCACCTAATCTCGGCCAGACGATCAGACCTCATAATCATCATCATCATCATATCGTGCTGGCAGCACGGATATCCCTGACCCTCTCTCGCCACTCCTCCCTATCGTTCATCGCCCTAGGCAGGTCTTCAGGACAACATCCTGTATCCTCACACAGCTGCTGAATGTACGTTCGTGCTGGTCGTCCTGCTTTTGCGCGGCCGTGTGTGGGGATCCATAAGAGTACATCTCTTATGAGTTCATCTCTGCTTCTCCAGCAATGTCCAGCATGTCTGGTTCGCCTAACTTGAATAGATTTCGTGATAGGGGGCAGGTGGCCGTACAGTTGGTGTCTCGTGGGGTGCCGCTGCCAGGACTTGTTGAGGATTGCACGCAGCATTCTTGTGTAATTGCCATCTAGTTTCTTCTCGAGCCGTTTTGTTAGCGTCCATGTAGTGCATCCATATAGCAGTATCGATGTGACCGCTGCCTGGAAGAAACTGCGTTTCATTTTATCGGTTAGGTCTGATTTCCATATAGTCGATAGCCTATTGATAGCTGTCCATGCTTTCGTTAACCTCGTTTCGATGTCCTTTTCGGTTGATTCGACGCTGCTTCCTAGGTACGTGAATTTGTCTACTAGTTTAAGAGGGGTTCCTTCTAGAGTGGAGATGTCCCCCGTTTGGTTATAGCACATATATTCCGTTTTGTGTGCATTAACATGGAGGCCTATGCTTGCTGCTGCTCGTTCCAGGCTATGCAGAAGTGTTTCGGCTTGGTCAGGTGTATTTGCCAGTATCGCTATGTCATCGGCGTAGTCGGCGTCGGTAATTGTTGTTGCGGGATATCTTCTGCTTCTTTTCTTCGTCAGTTCGAAGCCATTCTCTTTGATTTTGTCAATCGATGTTCTAAGTACGTAGTCTAGACAAATGATAAAGAGATACGGAGCCAGCGTGTCCCCTTGTAGTACTCCTGCTACAATGTCGAAGTATTCTGTGTCTCCATCTGGTGATCGTACTTTTACTTTAGTGTTTCTATAGAGAATCGTTATTGCCGCTACGGTTTCTTTAGGTATGCCGTACGCTAGTAGGATTTGTTCCATCTTTCCTCTGTGAATGGAGTCGAAAGCCTTGGTAAAGTCGACAAATATTAATGTCGCTTGTAGGTTCTTTGCCCGTACACCTTCAAGGATTCTGCGGATGGTTAGTATTTGTGAGGTCGTAGATCTATTTCTTCGGAAGCCATTTTGTTTTTTTCTAAGTATGTTGTCGATTTTGGGTTCTATGCGGTTTCGTAGTAGGGCATTGTAGATTTTGGCAGCTATGGATGTAAGTGTTATGCCTCGGTAGTTTTTGGCTAATCCGAGGTCCCCCTTTTTAGGGAAGGGGAGTATGCATCCCTTCGTCCATCTATCTATCGGATTTTGATTGTATACTGCGTTGCAGTGTCGGAGCAGTATGTCGTCGAATTGTCTGGTCTTCCATACTTCCGGGGGAATTTCGTCCAGTCCTGCAGCTTTCCTATTTTTAATTTTTCTGAGAACCGAGTCGAGTTCTCCTTGTGTGAACGGTCCAAGTTTAATGTCTAATTGTTTGCTAATTATTCTGGTGATTGGTTCATGTGTTATTTTTGGTGGGTTTCCAAGTAAGTTTTCGAAGTGCTGTTTCCACAGTTTTATTCTTTCTTGTTGGTTTGCTGCTTTAAGTTTAGCTTTGGCTGTGCTCTTTCTTTAATTGAGAAACAGATTCGAAACACTACAAGAAAAGACGGAAAAAAGTACACCAAACGACGAATACGAAAATTTCGTCAATGCACACCTTGAGGCAGCAGCAAAATACATTCCAACAAAAATTAAAACTAAATATAGAGTCCCATGGGAAACCTTAGCGGTGAGAGAAAAACGTGCACTAGTGAAAACAGCCTCCAAAAACTATCGAAAAAACCCAACAAACACAAATGCCTTAAAACTAAAAACGGCACAAAATCAATTAGCAGGCATATATATAAAGGAACAGACAGAATACATTCAAAATCAGATAGATAAGATCAGAGACTCGGTAGAAGATAGACAATCTAGAATTGCCTGGCAAACAATAAACGAAGTGAGACCTCATAATAATCAACAATAAAAAAGGAAATTTGCAAAATTGTGGACTTTGCTGTCCCGGCTGACCACAGAATAAAACTGAAAGAAAATGAAAAGAAGAATAAGTACCTCGACCTTGCTAGAGAATTGAAAAAACTGTGGAACATGAAGGTGACAATTATACCAATTGTGACTGGAGTTTTTGGTACAGTCACAAAATGATTATAAAAGGGACTAGAGGATTTGAAAACGAGGGGATAAGTGGGGACCATTCAAACTACCACATTATTGAGAACGGCCAGAATACTGAGAAGAATCCTGGAGACTTGAGGAGACTTGCTGTTACTCAAACTCCAGTGAAAGACCATCAGTTAATGCTGATGTGAAAAACTTTCATAACAATAGTAATGATTATGGGCAAGGGGATCCAGTGGGAATTGTGCCAGAAATTTAAACGAACAAATGGGATATGCACAACCGGGAGTCCATCCTAGAGAATGAGACGCACAAAATTCCCTTGGATTTTGAGATACAAACGGATCACCTAATCTCGGCCAGACGACCAGACCTCGTGGTAGTCAACAAAAAAAGAGAACTTGCCGAATAGTAGACTTTGCCGTTCCAGCTGATCTCAGGGTAAAACTGAAAGAAAGTGAAAAAAGAGATGAGTACCTCGACTTTGCAAGAGAACTGAAAAAATTATGGAACATGAAAGTGACATTGATACCAATTGCAATTGGTGCGCTTGATGCAGTCATCAAAGGATTGATAGTTGGACTAGAGGATTTGGAAATAAGAGGATGGGTGAAGACTATTCATACGACGGCATAATTAAGATCAGCTAGAATAGTGAGAGACTTGAGGAGACTTGAGGACTTGAGGAGACTTGGAGACTTGAGGAGACTTGCTATCATTCAAAATCTAGCGGAAGAACACCAGCTAAAGCTGGTGTGAAAAACTCTCAAAGAAATAATAATAATAATAATAATACAGCGGACCACGGAGTGAAAATCAAAGAAAGTGAAAAAAGAGGCAAGTACTTAGACCTTGCCAGAGAACTAAGAAAGCCGTGGAACATCTGGGTGATACTGATACCAAATGTAATTGACCCGCTTGGAACGGTCTCGAAAGGCTTGGAAAGGAGGCTCGAAGAGTAGGAAATCGGAGGACGAATTGAGATCATCCAGACGACAGCATTGTTGAGATCAGCCAGAATACTGAGAAGAGTCCTGGAGACCTGAGGAGACTTGTTGCCACTCGCTAAGAGTATAATAATTATACGATTGCTATCGATCAATCCATGTATGATATTGTTTTTATTTCGTCAAAAATTCACCAACAAAATATTTGAGGATACTTGTTCATTTAAACTTGGGATGAAAATTGAACTAAAATTGAAGATCGGTCATATTAGAATTTTAAATCTTAAAGGAATTAGCATTTATCTGAAGGGGGTGTCCTCGTGGTGTAATGGTTAAAGCGATGGACTGCGGAATCGTAGTACGCGAGTTCGTACTCCAGTCACGTTATTACATTCACTTTCGGGCAACGGTATGAACCCCCTTATCCTCCCAGCTATGGGTTAATTAGTACCAATACTGTTCTTCTAGGAGAATGGCTTTGGTATTAAATAACCTAAAAAGAGTTGATATGCCATTAAACAAAGAAACCAAACCAAACCATTTATCTGGAATAATAACATAGTATTTGTAAAGAAAACAACGGTTTTATGGGTACATTTGTTGTGCTGTTAATTTTTCTGCTGTCTTTTCTGTGAAAAACTTCATAAAAATTTGATTGTTTAAAATTTAGAACAACTTAAATTGAATAACTTATTTTGAAAAGTGAATTTCTATAAACGATTGTAATATTTTATTTTATCTTATTGTGCGTCTATGGTCTGTTCTAAAAACTTTTTCTGTTGGAACAAGAAATTATTTGAAAGAAAAAAAATCAAAAAAATAACTTCTATTTTGAATTTTTTTTTTTCAAATCTTTAATATGGCCAATTTGTTTACTATTTTTCTTTAATAAACTTTCGGATTAGAAAACATAATTGAAAGAAATGATTAATATGATTCATTTAAATGATTGCATATCAACATTAAAATAAACTTTTAAAAGCAACGCATTGTAGAAATAATCTTTTATTTTAGGACAAACGTTTGTAAGCCAACTAGTTTTAGAGCTAGACTGTAGCCTTACCAGTGCATATTCGAATCACGCCAGCTCTGAGTAGCTAACTTTAATTCGATTCGTTTCAGGGTTACATATTCTAGTGTATAAACAAATGTAGCAAATAAAATCAGAAAAGTTCCCAAAAGTTTCATTAAAAAAAAGACAAAATGTAAGGTAGAAAACCGCTTTTGTTATCAAAATATCAATCGAAAATTTGATACAAACCTATATATATATGTGTGTGTGCATACATAAAAAACATGTGTGTGTGTGTGTGTGTGTGTGTGTGTGTGTGTGTGTGTGTGTGTGTGTGTGTGTGCATGGGTAGGCATGAATGAATATTGCTTTTAAATTTGATCCATAATTCATACATTTTACTCATGAAAATAATTTTAAACAATCACTTGCGATTTTATAAAAAGTGAGCTTTTCCGCTCAAATACATTCAGCAGAAAATGCTACTTCATAGAAAGAAAGAATGAAGATTTTGCGGTACGTATCGCCCAAGACACCCTCAACTTCAACAGTGATCATTGGTTCTTAAAAGATCATCGACTGTTATCGGTTACGGGACGTATTCTTTACACCTTAAATACTTTTGAATTCCATGACTGAATGGTTCTTATATGGAAGTCTGATATGGAAGAGGATATCTATTAACGATTCTTTAAAATATTCAGAGCAATAATCAGCATTTCACTGCAGTAACAAATTTTGGTACACGCAAATCAAGGTTAATGTAAGCATAGACACATACCGCTGCGACCTCTGTATTTGCAGGTGTATCTGAAATGTGAAGGATAGGAAAAAGAAAGTAAAAAATGAAACTTAATTATTTGCTGGACAGAACATTGGTATTCAATTTCATCTAGGAGTTGATTTTTGCAAAACAATTACATCATTGTATACATTTCAAATGAATCATATATATAGGCAGAGTTGTTGGTATATATATATATATATATATATATAGTTTGTTGGTTTGGTTTGTTTGTTTGTTTTGGCTTTTAATCATATCAACCTTTGTAGGTTATTTAACGTCAAATCCATATTATACAAATAAACAGTTCTATTTCAAACAAGTCAATTTAGCATAAGTACACAGTTTAATTGTCAAAACATTTCTATTTCAAGCTATTCAGTTTAGTCAAACAGTTCTCTTTCAAACAATTCAGTTTAGCGAAAGTACAATCAAATGACAAAAAGTTTCATTTTAAACAAATCAGTTTAGCATACAAAACAGTTCCTTTTCAAACAATTCAGTTTAGCTTAAGTACATAGTTTAAATGTTAAAACAGTTCTATTTCAAACAATTCTGTTCAGCATAAGTACACTGTTTAGTTATATTTGACCATAAGTAGAGCCCTATCTGGTACAGAATGAATCTGGGAGCGATGGCAACGAAGGGGTTGTCTGTACTCCCCAAAACTCCAGCATTACCGGAACTTCACCATCAGATTGTTTAGTGTCATATCAGGGCCTTCGTTGTGAGGGGTCTTACCCCTCTGCAGAGTTGTAGTTGGTGTATTCTACAGCGCCAGCCGACTGAGCATATATATATATATATATATATATATATATATATATAACTACAACTTATTCTAACTGTTTATTGTATTTACGAGTTATATGCTTTTTATTGTACTTTTGAAGATAATGCATTATAGCTCTTCAAATATCTGGATTAGAAATTCTGTTTATTGAGAAATATATCAGTACCAAGTAGGTGTATGGATACTGGAAGAGTGACTAGCACTTTGAGGGTCTTCCCCAAACATTTAACGATATTTATTATTATAAAATTCCAGAAGTTGAATTTGAATTAGAATTTCTAATTTATTTAAACAAATCCTTTTCAGATTGGGACAACTCCCCTGCCGATTCAGGTCTTGTCAAATTGCAGTCCTGAATTTTATTTTCCTTTCTTCCGTTCTTCTTCGGTCTTTTCTTCCAGATCAATAGAACATCTTGAACAACACTCATACAATGAAAACCTTTCATGGTGACAGAGCCAAATTCTACGTATAATCATTATCTGAAAAATATTTTTTCATGAGTAAAATGTTGACTATATAATAAATTTCAGAATGTTAACTATATGATAAAATTCAAAAGAATTTAACTCAGATTTTAAAGCCAAGATTCGGACGATATATATTACTAATGTGATGGAAAATAGGAACTAATGTAAAAAAAATGAGAAAGAATTCTCTAAGGGCTGTTAGTTTAAGTTTTTTTTTTTGCAGGGCAGGGATGTGATGATAATAAAGAATGTTGATAAAACTACTTTAAGATTATGTCAATTGACTCTTTGATTGAGACGTTGGTAAAAAGACATTCCACATACAGTGAAGCTGAAATATCGTAGTTAGTTTTGCTGGAATGTAAACTTTGAAAGAATTCGTGTGTTGAATGAATACTAGACCTATTAGATATGAGGTGGTTAAGAGATTTGGATATTTCATTTATAGTTAAAAGTGATTATGAAATTATAAGTCTTAAAAATGCATCTGCTTTATGGATCTTTATATTACTCTAATAATAAAGGTAATAATTTCCAATAATTGCTTTCAATTTCATGGATGATATTTCTCATTGTGGGAGATGAAGATTTTATTCATTTCTTGGTGAGAGTGATTTAATCTTTTTGTGATCGTCATCACAGTTTAATATGGAATGTTTTTTGTGCATTTATCAGTTTGTGATCGTGTTTTACAGGATTTTTTTTTTATCGTGGAATATATTTGAATTCCTTCAGGTTTAAGTAAATAATACTCACAAACAATTAAACTGATAGATATCTTTGATTTAATTTAGCTGCCATGGGGAGAGACGTCAAAGACAATTCAACCTCTCAATTTGTTCGAAGACGACAATGCCCATGTCTCATTCTTATTTTTGACAATAGCCAGAGAATGTTCGAAAGCATTTGAACCCGAACGAAAGACTATCATATTTACCCAACCCCTCCGCTCGGGCAGGATATGACACAAGGTTAATTTTTAAGCGGAGTTTAACAGGTTTGAATTCTCAGTTTTCCTTCTCCTAGACTAGTTGCCTCACCAAGGCTGAATATCAGTCTATCCTACTATTTACCCATAGCTGGAGGGAGAATAATTGGATTCATACCTTTCCCAAGGGTATTAGTGCTATGTGAAATGCAATTAGTCTCGTCCAGGATTTGAACTCGTGTCGCCGTGTCCATTTCCTACGACGATAACAATTACACCACGGGCACCTCCGAACGAAAGACTATGGAGAATTACTACACCCCCATAATCCTTATTTTCTTTCCCTTGTAAGGTAAAGTAAAGGACATAGTGGCTAAGTTGCTGTTCTGTGACATCGCAGTAGGCGAGTTCAAACCCCAGTCTCGCAGTTGCGTTCACTTTCGGACTAATACTCTTGGAAAAAGTATGTGCCCCATTATACCCCAACAATTGGTTGAATAGTATCACTACTGTTCTTCTACAAGAGTGGCTTTGGTATTGAATAACCCAGGAAGGGTGGTATGCCATTTAACAAAAAACTGAACCAAACATGGTAAAGAAACAAGAAAAGTTCAATATTAAAAAATCAATGAACCTTTCTTTGTCCGTCACATTCAATAAAAAGTGTTTAAACACACACACACACACACACACAGACGCACACACACACACACACACACACACACACATCTCAATGAGTGGTGTAATATCGCTCATAAATAAGTACAACCGTAATTATTCCTTATAAAAAAAGGTAATTTTTTCTCAACTAAGATTTTATTATTTCTTTTGGAGCATTCTACAATCAAAATTGATATTATCTATTACCAAACTTAGCAGAATTCAAACCTTCAAACCAAAAATAAAATTGCATAGATATAAGGTATGTACTCATTTTAGGATTGATTGAGACTCTTATTTTTGGTTACAAATAAATCCTCTGAGAAACTAAAAAGCAACGCTGTTGCATATTGTAAAATGAGGAGATTTAAATTCTACGAAACTGCAAAAGACACGATTAGGCCCAGATGTTTTGAAATTCATGAAAGGGATTAAGCAAGCTATACTGAAATTATTTTTGCTGTTTCTTTGATTCAAGTGACATTAAAATGGATATGAATACGCGCGTTTTTTTCTGCCTCTGATTAGTTTGTTATCTTAACTATTCCTTTCATCAATGACTCAATTAGCAATACTGGACAACTCATCTCTCTGCTAATAATTCTGAGAATTCAAAATATAAGAAAGTATCAAAAAATAAAGAAAATGAATTGTTAACGTCATAGTGAAAAAGGAGTAAAGTCAAATAATCTCTAATCTTTTAGATGAAGTACCTTGTTGTGTTTTTTTCATGATCTTAACTCACTTGAAATGAAAAGTTTTGCCTCTCTTAAAACAAGCAAATACTTGAAATAAAAATTGGTCGAACCAACAAAAATCCATTCACAAGGACGGCAGAGAAATAAATGGAAAATTTAACACACTTTACCGTTAAGACAGATGGATTCATTGTGGCTAATAAAAATCGAATTAAGGAAAATAATGACAATCTGTGATGTCAAAACAAGCAAGTTTCTATCAGGAAATAGTTTTCTCTTACCTGTAGATATTGCAGGCAAAAAAAAAAAAAAAAAAAAGGAAAGAAAAGAAAAAGAAACTAAGTGAAGCATACACAAAATGAAAAGAAAAGAAAAGAAGAAAATGACTGACCTTTATCAGTTTATGGATACAGATTCCATTTTGCCGTCATTGGAAAACAATTCTAGGTGAGCAGATTATTACAATTGTAATCTATTCATATTTTTCTCGATCAGATCATACGAATAAAAAGAAAATAATCATGATATCTGACGGAGGAATGGAGTAAAAATAAGGTTGGATTCATGCCTTTTTTTGGGGAATCAATGCAAAAGTGAAATGAAACTCAGAAAAAAAGAGATTCGAATGTGTTTTCTGGTGGCCATCTTGATCTACCAGTGATTTTTTAAAAATGCAATAAAATAGCATAAAACTCAGAAATTGCAAATTCAGAGTATTTTCCGTTTAGAAAACAGCGAAAGTCCTTTTCACTTTTGAAAAAAATGTCATGTTAATCACGTGATACAGCCCCATAAAATATGATATGTTCGTATCTAATTTTGCGAGATAAATAAAATAGAGGGAACAAAGAAAGCAAGAGAGAGAAAATAAAGAAAAAAAAAATCTTCGTACCTCCCAGTATCAGTTGTGGGTTTGCTTCATGATCCTGCAGTGTTTAAGCCGTCGAAAAAGTTATAATTTTGAATGTTTATTTTCAAAGCCTCATTACCATATCAGCCATTTTTACATCCTTAACTGAAAATATTCAGGTATATTTGTAAGATGTGCTAATACCAGTATCTCTATTTTTAATTTACCTATCAAATTTAACAATAACACTACCCTAGATCCTGTTAGGTAGTTAAATATCGACCTATTACCAAACAAAACAAGTAGGTAGCTTTTGATTCTCAGTCAGAATTTTAAATACTGTTATTTAAACGTAATTAACTCCTTAGTGAGAAGGTTTACAATAGGCAATCATATTGCACTCTCAGATTATTTGTTCATTTATAAAGTCGGCAATACCAGTACAACTTCAGTTATGTTTATTATTCAGCCTGAAAAATGGAAGTAAATCCTATAATATAGAGAAAAATTGATAAATTATTTAATGGGGAAGGATAATATCTAGTGATGTAAAATCACCAATGGATGTTTAATAAAATACAAAAACAAGGAGGAAATACTATGTTTACTGGGAAAAGGGTAACCGTTCATTCAATAAATCGACGTTTGTGTTTAAAAATATATCATATGACTGTTTAGGAATATACTGTAGAACTTTGTTCTATTTGTTCACCAAGAAGGATCTTGAATCAGGAAAAAGAAGGAGGGAGAAGGAAAGAAAGAGAAAAGAAAAGAAACGGAAGAATGAGAAATAAGAGGATAGAGGAAAGGTGGGAGGATTCTGTGTGCACTGATTAACGTGCCGGACAGGGACATCTTAATCATATTTACCAACCTCTCCGCTCGGGCAGGATATGACACAAGGTCAATTTTTAAGCGGAGTTTAACAGGTTTAAATTCAGAGTTTTCCTTCTCCTAGACTAGTTGCCTCACCAAGGCTGAAGTACTCAGTCTGCCCTACTATTTGCCCGTATCTGGAGGGAGAATAGTTGGATTCATACCTTTCCCAAGGATATTAGTGCTATGTGAAATGCTATCAGTCTCGTCTAGGATTTGAACTCGCATCGCCGTGTCCATTTCCTACGACGATAACCATTACATCACGGGCACCTCCATCTTAATAAGCGAGTTCGAACTCTACTCGCGCTATTACATTCACTCTCGAATTAATATCCTTGGGAAAGTTGTGAAGCTCCTTATCCATACCAGTTATGGGTTAAATAGCACCACTACTGTCCCTCTACAAGGTTGGATTTTAGCATTAAATAATCCATGAAGGTTGATATACCATTAAGCGAAGAAACCATACCAAAAAACTCAAACTATGAAATTACGTTCCAAGTAAGCTTTCCTTTTAACTCTCCCTATAGCTTAGTTGTCTGAAAAAAATTGGAATATGACTTCATACATAGTAGTAATTATAGTAATGTGAGAACATTAAGTTTATAAGTCCCAAAAATTCACTTTGAATTGTCCAGCAAGACACATAGCGTAACGGGTATAGGCATTGGTTTCTCTAACATTC
>CAUZXS010004951.1:67500-115639 GCA_963585895.1 Sepioteuthis lessoniana
ACGAAAGCATGGACAGCTAGGCTCTCGATCATATGGAAATCAGACCTGACCGATAAAATGAAACGCAGTTTCTTCCAGGCAGCGGTTGTATCGATACTGCTATATGGATGCACTACATGGACGTTAACTAAACGGCTGGAGAAGAAACTAGACGGCAATTACACAAGAATGTTGAGAGCAATATTGAACAAGTCCTGGCGACAACACCCCACAAGACACCAACTATACGGCCACTTGCCTCCCATCACGAAAACTATACAAGTTAGACGAACCAGACACGCAGGACACTGCTGGAGAAGCAAGGACGAGCTCATAAGGGATGTACTCCAATGGACCCTCACATATGGCCAAGCAAAAGCAGGACGACCAGCCCGAACTTACATACAGCAGCTATGTGAGGACACAGGATGTAACCCTGAAGACCTGCCAGAGGCGATTAATAATAGGGAGAAGTGGCGAGAGAGGGTCAGGGATATCCGTGCTGGCGGCACGACATGATGATGATGATGATGATTTATTTGCAGTTAATCATAACTTCAATTTTATAAATAAGGTGTGACCTCCACTGTTACCAATGACATCTTTTAATCTGCACACACACACACACACACACACACACACACACACACACACACACACACACACCCACACACACACACACATATATATATATATACATATTTGTATACATATTCTTTTTTTTTCAAATGAAAAACCAACAATCGGTCCTATTAAGATAATAAATTTATTTCCATCCAGTTAAAAGGCATTGATATTAATCAATGCTCTAAAAAATTAACAGGACTTCTTCAAATCAACTAAAAAATATGGATGAAAATAAGACTAGACACAAAAAATGTGTGTGTGTGTGTGTGTGTGTGTGTGTGTGTGTGTGTGTGTGTGTGTGTGTGTGTGTGTGTGTTGCGTGCGATGCTAGTTTCTAGGTCTGAAAAGCGATCACATTTTTGGAATGCCACTTCAAGAAATATCCAAATGCATTCTTTAATATCACCTTTCGAGTGAAGAATTTTAGGAAATAATAATTGATCTCTAGTAATAGGTATAATTGCTTATTACCTATTGACATAAACAAGTATTTGGCTAAAAATGTTCTTAATAATTTTAGATTAATCGAAAACTCTAGTTCGTAGTCTTTGAACCTGTTTTTAGGGTATATAATTGAGGAACTTTCAGAAAACTTTCAAATTTTGTTCAAAATTTGATCCATTTTGTTTATTGAATAAAAAAAAATCACCCATCCATAAAAAGGAGGTGATGAACTTATTTAAGTAAGTTCTTATAATCGAGCCATACTAGAAACAGAGTTTAAAGAGTTATGTCTGTATCGCACTGAACGAATTGATATAATCGGTTGGTTGGTTGGTTGGAATTTTATGGCATATCAACCTTTGTAGGTTATTTAACGTCAAATACATTTTTATGTAAATAACCAGTTCTATGTAAAACAATTCAATTTAGCATACAGTTTAATTGTCAAAAACATTTTAATTTCAAACTATTCAAGCAGTTATATGTAACAATTCAGTTAAGTATAAATACAGATTTAATGTCGAAAAACAGTTCTATTTCAAATAATTCAATTAAGCATAAGCACGCAGTTTAAATGTAAGTACAGTTTAATTGTCAAAAACATTTATTTCAAGCTATTCAGTTTACTCAAACAATTCTTTTTAGCATAAGTATGCTGTTAGTTCTATTTAACCCATCAGGTGCTACCACTCCGGGCCAGAGTGGACCTGGGAGCGATTGCAATGAAGGGATACTCCGCATTCCCAAAAACTCCTGCACTGCTGGAACCTCAAAATCAGATTGTTTAGTGTCATATCCAGGACACTCATTGGAGGGGGGGTCGTACCCCTCTGCAGAGGTGCAGTCAGTGTATTCTACAGCCCCGGTTTGGTTTGATTTCGTTGTTTAATGACATATCAACTTTTGTGGGTTATTGAATGCTAAAGTCATCTTTCTAGAAGTACAATAGTGGTACTATTTAACTCATAGCTGGGAGGATAAGAGGGTTTATATCTTTCCTAAGAGTATTAGTCCGAAAGTGAACGTAATAGCACGACCGACCGGAGTTCGAACTCGTTTACTAGGATTTCACAGTTGGACGCCTTGGGTGGTTTAATGGTTAGTCAGCCTTGTGCCACATCTAAGCAAAAAGCTTCATTGGGTGCCCCTTTCATATGGCCTTGTGCCACATCTAAGCAAAAAGCTTAGTAAATTACCACATCTAAGCAAAAAGCTAAGTAAATTAATACTACTATTTCACAGTTGGACGCCTTGGGTGGTTTAATGGTTGGCAAGCAAGACTAGCAAGCCTTCACAAGCGAGTTCGAGTCTCATTGCGTGCTCCATTCATACAGCCCTGTGCCACATCTAAGCAAAAAGCTTAGTAAATTAATACTACGATTTCACAGTCTAACACTCCACGGAGACTCCCTCGTTTGATATAATCATTAGCATTCTGTATACGGATGACGCATTTTCAATTGCTAACGCGCATCTGTAAGCCAAAAGATCTGTTTATTGGATTTGGACTTTCAACATTGATGCCTAACAGCAATATAAAATACTTTTAGGTTTTAGCTTTGATAACAGCACTATTGAAATTTTCGTTATGATATATGGATGACACCTTCGTTCTGAGAGGATGAACAACCACCATTAAATCATGCGAATTATCAAGTCGTCAATACAGTTCACTTTGTAAAATAACAACTTTGTCGTTGTGACTCACTGAAAATGTGAACTTAAAACGTGTGTGTAAGAAACACGGATGTATGCAACTGTCATGTTAATTTTGGATTACCTGTCCTTTTCTGCAGAATGAGTTTTGATGACGCTAAGGAAGGGAGTGACACAACTAGTTTCTATAATGACTCATCGGGGTATCTAAGAAAGATGGCGTAAAAATTAACTTGTAACTTGCTGTAAGAAGAAGCCATGTATTTTAATCTGCTTTCGGACTACGCCTTCCCACGTAGGGACAGTAGTTTATGCTTCTTTGCAAAAATAAGCCTTGCCATTCGATTACAGCATTCAATTACATATACTAGAACATTCTTAAGCTTAACAAACCTTTTCTCTGAACAAATGCCTCGTTATGTATAGACATGTCGTATGAAAACTGTCCACGGACCAAAAGGAACTTTACCTAGGAGATATTGAATCATATTACGTTTTCTCTAACACACACACACACACACACACACACACACACACGCGCGCGCGCGCGTTCCTTATTTTCTAAACACTCATTCATCTTTCACTTTGTACTCAAAATATATATTTCTTCATGTCTATTTTCGATAAATTAGTTTATTGTTATCTCTTGGAACTTAACTGTATAATAAGTCCTTGTTCAAACCATTTGTTTTATACGAAGAAAGTAAAATGCAGGAGACCAACATTCATAATATCTTATAACACACTCTCACATGCACAAACATCATATAATATTCACACGTGCACACACACAGAGACACACACATACTGACATACGCGCACATATATATAAGCCTATTCGGCAGGGGCTTTGGAATGTACCAACTGTATATCTATATTGGGGTAAGACCCTCCCCACGAGTATCCAAAATATGACATTAAACAATCTGATGATGAAGCTCCAGTAATGCTGGAGCTTTGGGAAATGTGGAGTACCCCTTCATTACCATTGCTTCCAGGTCCACTATGGCCCTGTGTGGTAGCACCTGATAGGGCCCTATCTTTGGGTCAAATAGAAATGTTTGACATTAAAACTTGCTGCAAACAAATGACTTCTGCTAGATTGAATAGTTTTAAATAGAACTTTTGATTATTTAACTTCGAGTAAACAAATGAATGATGTTTAATTGAATTGTTAGTTATACATAGCATATATATATATATATATATATATATATATATATATATATATATATATATATATATATATATATATATATATATATATATATCGAAGAACTCACAAATAATATTTAACTGAGGCTATCAATCATAACGTATTTATTCTCTATTCCCTAAGATTTACAAAATATTTAAACTCAGATATTGATCCACTCATTGACTATTCAACTGGAGGACAGATTCCAAAACCAAGAGTTCTCTCACTAATGCGAAACTTTAATCTCCAACGTATGTCTTCATTCTTCAGTAATTTTTTTCGAAAAAGTGTTTCGAGACATGCTCTCAGATTCCTTAAAGTATCTGTTTTTTCCGGCCAAGTTTGAGCAAAAAAATAACATCAAGAAAGAATTTAATATCTATTTCTTACCTCTGGAAAGCAAATTTGCCAGATTTTTGTGGGGAGGGGAGCATAAATTTCTCTTAAATCAAGGGCGTTTTTTTTTCAAACTGGACAATTATATAATTGGTGGTCAAGGGAATATTCAAATTAGATGAATGTTATGAATAAAATAACTCTAAGAAATGAATTCTCTTAACCCCCTTTATAGTTAAATTATCTAAATAATATTAGATAAATAATATTTGTTCAAAAAGGAAAAAAAGGATAGTTCAAAATTTTGAAAGTTAGCCAACAGAATTAGACAAAATAAGAAACATTGTAAAGACGAAATAATTGCGAATCTTTTCAAAAGTAACGAAGAAACCAATCAAAGAGAAATGAGTACAAGTAGTAAAATTCTATCCAACTGTTTTTTAAGGAGAAAGAAAATCAAAATGTTGCAGTTCTTTCATTTTTAATTGACAGAATATTCACAGTTAAAAATACAATGTATTAATCAATGAAAAATGTTGCACTTGCGAGAGAACAAAGTATTGAAACCAATGCTAGTACATTGAGTAGGTTGGTTGGTTGGTTAGTCTTATGGCATATCAAACCTTGCTGGATTATTTAATGCAAAATCCTGTTTATATATACATATATACGTGGTGCCTTCAATAAGTTTCCAGACTTTTTTGGTACATGCATTTAA
This sequence comes from Sepioteuthis lessoniana, assembly GCA_963585895.1. NCBI lineage: Eukaryota > Metazoa > Mollusca > Cephalopoda > Myopsida > Loliginidae > Sepioteuthis > Sepioteuthis lessoniana. The sequence continues at coordinate 72,459 of CAUZXS010004951.1, forward strand.
AATTGTCGTAGACTCCTGAAGATTCAGTATGATATTGCTATACATCTTATGAGATGACTGACCAATTTATATGATTTCAAGTTTAAATGAATAGCTACAGCAGGAATTGGAATACACCGTACTAAAGCCTGATTGTCACAGCTGTTGAATTTCCAAAATACAATCTGGACGTGCGGACACTTTAGAAGAACGATATGCAATAAAATTGTGTTTTAAACTTGATAAAAATGCCACAGAAACATATGGAATGCTTCAGACTGCTTTTGGAGCATCTTGCATGAATCGAGCATCAGTTTTTGAGTGGCATAAGAGATTCAAGGAAGGCAGAGAGTCTGTGATGGATGATGAGAGGTGTGGAAAGAGTGAGGAAGTCAACAGACCAGAGTTGATTGGCCAAAGGGTTAGGTTTAGGGTTACTATGTTGAGGTTTTAAGGGAGTTCAGGAAGAGATTCCGTCGGAAGAGACCAGCATTCTTCAAATCGGGTCAGTGACATTTCCACCAGGATAATACACCAGTCCACAACTCCATCCTTGTCACAGACTATTTGACCAAGATAGGCATCACGACAGTTCCTCAGCCTCCCTATAGTCCAGACCTTGCTCCCTGTGACTTTTGCTTATTTCCTAAACTCAGAGGCTGTCATTATGAGACAATTGAGGAGATGAAAGAGGCTGCGACGAAGGTGATTGACACGCTCACACAAGAGGACTTCCATGGAGCCTTCCAGAAGTTGTTGGAACGGTGCAATAAGTGGACAATACATAAATCAATTCCCCCCGAATACGATAAAAGTAATACGGGAATTCGAACGGATCCAGAAGAAAATATGTTGACATAAAATGTCTATTATGTTTAATGAAATTTGTATCAACGAAGAAATGCTGCCAATATATATATAATTTATGAACAAAAGGTTTGTTGCTAAGATTTTAAACCAGCCAAAGCTCATTTATTTGCTCATGGTTAAATGGTTTCAAGTATTCCCATTTAACATCAATATATCTATTCAATACCATTCATTTGCACACAGTTGAATAGTTACAAGTATCTAACACTAATAATTTGATTTTGCATTTATCAGTTGTTTGTACACATACAAATGACATTAATATTGCTATCTTGCATCAGTAGTTTTATTGGCACACAGTTAGATGGTTTCAAGTATTGCTATGATGGTTTATATACCATTGAACAAAGAAATCAAACCAAACTAAAATAAACAGCAAGTTTTTGTTTAATTGCTTTCAGAAATAGAATCATTTCATTATTCCCACTCTTGATTCTTTTACTTATTTAGTAGCTAAACAAGTTTTACACTAAAGAAAATTTGCTAATTTCCCTGGTATAAGAGACTGTAATGATTCGACATCATCATTTTTCCAACTCAAAATTATTACGTCAACTTTTCCCGCCAAAATTATTGCTTGTCAACTTTTCCCGCCAATTTAAAATCATTCGATTTCTGTGTAGTGTAATGATCAATAAATTTTTGGCAGTATGATTATATTACGAACATTCTTCGAAGTACTATTTTCAGGTTTGCTTTATCTAATATTTTCAACTGAGTGAATATTCTTAGGCATCAGACCCATCATTGAAGAATAAATAGGTTTGCTCACGTTAACGTTTTCATTTTACTTTTCAGTGTCTTCTGGCGCTTACATACCTACCCAAATATACCGCTGCACTGTTAACAAAAACATGTACGTTCACGAACTTAGAAAAAAAGGGTTTGCTTTTTTTTTCTTTTATAGGCACAATGTTCTTACCTATATATAACCAATGAAGGTGCATTTGTTGGCTTTTCAAAAATCTTTCAAGTAACACGGTTTAAGAATAAATACTGAGAAAAATAGATGCCTTTAAATTGTGACATTTCTTTTTATTATTTCTTTGCAGCTTTTTGCTATCGATCTGACACAATAAGAGCAAAAAGCAATATTCTTTCTGGGGGAGTTTAGCTGATGCTTCCGATGACAATGTGTGTGTGTGTGTGTGTAGTTAGTACAGTTATTCTGTGAATCTTATTCTTCCACTGATTGTAGCTGACATCGTTAAATGTTGGTCGTTAAAATGTTGTTGTTGATGTTATTCTTGTAGTTGTTGCTGTTGTTGTTGTACAGTCTGCCTTCTTGTATCTCGGTCGTTAGAGGAAAAGACAAAATTTACAAAGCTCAACTAAAATCAATAAATTGATTTTTGCCAACGACGAAGCTTTAGTGAAAACGAAATTTTAAAGATGAAAATATAATAAAAGAAAAAGAAAATGAAATAAAGATGAAAGGTGACATTTGAAGGCCGTTTTGTGTTTAGATCGCTTGTAAACATTGGAAACTCACACTGTGATCAAGTTGACAATGGAAGATGAATAAAAGAGTAAATAAAATTAAACTATTACTGTATTAACAATACAAAAGACAAAAATAAGAACATAAATAATTAAACTTACTTTCTTTTCATGTACACAACCCAGAAAATGCTTGTGGTTTTCATTGATCTGCTGTGGTTCACTTCATTCATAAAACTTCATGAGAACTGAATGTCCTTTCTCAAACGAGATATTTAGTTAGATTTTTTAAGACATCCTTCAGGATTATGTAAGGAACATACAAAAAAGATGGAAAATTGTCTCGGTATGTTCCTCTCTCTCTCTCTCTCTCTCTCTCTCTCTCTCTCTCTCTCTCTCTTACTCCCTCTCTCTGTCTATATATATATATATATATATATTGTAATGGAGATTACGTGTCTGTATATAACCAAAACTGCTTCATTACTGATGTCACAATTCCCTTTGTTGTTTACATCCTGTTTTTTTAAATTTAAATCTCAATTATTTGCAAAATTGTTTTACATTATGAATACTGTGAGCTTTATCTATATACTTAATAACATGTACGACCAAGCAGCAGTTTACAGTGAGAACGGGAAGGTTAATTTTAATATTTGAATTTAATCTTAAAACTTTTCATGAATGTTTGCTTGGTTTCGAATAATTTAGTTTTATTTTAATTGATATGAGCCAAATTTCCGTCGATCTATGAATAATCGTAATTCTCTTCTTTACCGTTTAGTTTATCTAAATAGTTAAATAGTTCTCTTCTTTACCGTTTAGTTTATCTAAATAGTTAAATAGTTCTCTTCTTTACCGTTTAGTTTATCTAAATAGTTAAATAGTTCTCTTCTTTACCGTTTAGTTTATCTAAATAGTTAAATAGTTCTCTTCTTTACCGTTTAGTTTATCTAAATAGTTAAATAGTTAAACAATTAGCATTGAAAGTTGGGAGTGATGAGAAGAGCAGACAACCAAGTTGTTCAATTACACTATCTCTACTTCTAATAAGTTTAACGTAACAATTCTAATTTAAAAAAAATATTAAGTGCTATTTTTCCTTTCATTAATTTCTTTCCTTTGTCCAATCGATCATTCTAGACATAAATCAACAAAAATTAAATAGAAAAAGTGTAATTTTCTATATTCGTTCTTGTTTTGTTTTATAAGTCTTTCTAATTTAATCTAATATCTTAATGAGTTGAGTTTTCGTCAATAGTCGAGGAGACCAGGGTTCAATCTCAGGTCGAGTTATACCAAAGACTCAAAAAATGGTACTTGATGCCGCCTTGCTTAACACTCAGCATTACAAAGTACGGATCAAGGATAAAGTGGAGCAATCTAGGGATGGAGTAGCGCCTCCCCCCTACACCTCGTTGCGGTAGCTATTGAAAAAGAAACCTTCGGGTCACTCTCGACTATGGAGGCCAACTTTTACTTATATATGATTAAAATTGATAAACACATTATCTGATAAAAACAGTAAAATCATTGCACAAAATTTTACAATACAACGGTTATGCAAAACAAATATCACGCTATTCAAATAATTACATTATTTTAGATATAAAAACAACCCACGCCAGAGTTTCAAAAAGTCAATCGGCAGGTGTGTTACTCTGAACCAAGTCATATATATATATATATATTGGCTCAGTATTCGAAATAGAAATAGAAATGAATTCACTGTATTCAAGTTCAAATATAGAACAAATTCCTTATTCTGATTTTGAAGTTAGATAGTAATACTTCCTCAAAATATTAGGTCAACATAATCGCTATATTATTATTTGAATGAATTTCTAACATCAATAATAACCCCACCATATGTCTGCCTTTGAATCTTCTAGTTTTGGTTTCTTCGTTTTAATGGCCTCAGAACCTTCGTAGGTTATTTAATGCCAAAGCTATCTCTGTCAAAGAGCAGTAATGATACTATTTAATCCATAATTGGAGTTCATAACTTTCCCTGGGGTATTAATCCGAAATTGAACGTAATTGCGCGACTGGAGTTCGAACTTGATTACGATGATGTCACAGTTCAACATGTTACCCACTATGCCAGGGTTGTCTCCCTCTTTGAATCTTTGAGTAGTTGTCTCTCACTTTGAATTCATAAATAAATAATTATTAAACGATTTGAATTTTAATTTTTGATTTATAGACCTTAGAGTATTATTTCCAAGAAATAATTTGAATAAAACACTTCACAAAAGAAAATACGAAGAATTAGATGTTAGGATTCGAAATAGAACACTGATGCAAACGATAGAAGTGCACCTATTTTCCTATTTCGTCAAGCAAACTATGACTTTCTAGGAATGCTTTGAAAGTGGAATTACTTGCTTGTGTAAATGTCCACGGCCACTTTTTTGTTCATCCATTGCACCTTATGAGAATTTCAACGAACCTTTCTCACCAATAATTCTTTATTTATCTCTCTCTTTATCTCTATCTCTCTCTCTCTCTCTCTCTTTCTCTCTTTCATTACCATATTCATTGTAAATTCACACGTCTGTATATGCATGTATGAACGTGTGTGTGTGTGTGTGTGTGTGTGTGTGTGTGTGTGTGTGTGTGTGTGTGTGTGTGTGTGTGTGTGAAAAATAGGGGCCTTTACACTTTATTAGTAAAGTTAAGCAACAACATTTACTGTTTAGCCATATTTGAACATGAACCCCAAAAGTTGACAAAAAATCATTATATCGTTGTTTCGTTAATAAATATTGAACAGAAACCAAGCCAATTAGAAAGGGATCACAGCTCACCTCAGCCAACATGCCTACTGACATTGATCGGCCTCAATCTAATCAGAGTTATTATTTATGTTGATGCTTTTCATCTTTCACTGTGACCTCCTATTTTGCCAGCCGACAACAAACGCATCTTCTGTAGTCCAATAAACGTGCAAAATGACTTGGAATTGTCACTCGTCTGTCTTCCAACTCACGCTTCAACTGACACGCCATTGTCTTCTGTCTATCACAACCCAAGTCTCAGGAGGTCACATATTTCGCTTGACTCCACTATTCTAAGATGGTGATGGGTGTTATTTAATAAGATGTCTTGTGGCTCATTTGTCACCTTCGTGCCAAAAGTACAGCAGTGAGCTTCGCACTTACAAAGCGTCCGATCTTAATCACTTTTGAACTATGTTCATGAATTCATCAAAGATAACTCGGTTGATTGAAAATAATGAAATAATGACAGAATACTTTATGGTGAACCGCTTATTACCCTCTCTATTTTTCTTTCTCCCCACCTCTCTTCCTTATTTCTCTCCCCTCTCTCTCTCTCTCTCTCTATATATATATATATATATATGTCTCTCTCTCTCTCTCTCTCTCTCTCTCTCTCTCACTCTCTCTCTCTGTGAGTGATTTGAAATTTCTTTTGTGATACAAAGGAAAAACCCCAAAATATGTTATATGTATAGATTCCACAGAATATTCCTAAACAGTAATATTTTTAAGCATAAACGCTGATTTATTGATTAAACAGTAACCCCTTTCCCTGTATATATTGTATTTCCTCCTTTCTTTTGTATTCTATTAAACATCTATCGGTGATAGATATCATTCTACCAAGTTTTCATAATGGTTTGTTAGAACCGAAACGTTAAACGTCGACTTTATTTTTCATTAAACTCTTTTTCTTATTGGATTACTTTATTTATCAATATCTCTCTATATTATCGGATTTACTTCCATTATTTTCTTGCATGGATAGTTTTTATAATTTTCTTCAAATATTCTTTACAAGTTCTGGATAAAGGATTTGTACTCGTTATTTGTGTTTCAACTTAGACAAATTTAGTTAAATTTTATCTAATTTTACATTAGCATTATTTCAATGTGCGTTATAAAGTACAAAATAATCTAAAGACTAATGGTAAGATATCAATATACGGAGATGCATTTTTCCTAAGCAAGTGATAGATAGATAGATAGATAGATAGATAGATGTAAATTACTTCGGAGTATATGCATTCAACTTGAAATGTCGCTAGTATGACAAGAGTCTAAACATTATGTTCAACTGTATGGAGTAAGAATGACAGCAAATATCTCGTAACAAGTGTGCATGTCAGGATTGTTGTTAGATAAAAGGTAAGCTAATTTTGTGTAATTCATTTTGATGTGTTGAATGCCAGTATTATTTTTAATTAAAAGAACTTAATCAGATTTTAAACAGTTTTGATTAGAAGACTGGGTTCTCGAAAGGACCCAAAATGTGCAGTACTCACCTTGCATATTATTTTCCAAGGAAGGAAAAATTGCCCATAGCTACAATGTGAAGGCAAACCGAAGGACTCTTGTTACATGAATTGAAATTAGATTCAAACAAGGTGAACAAATTTCGTCACAATATAGTGTATCGATCTTTGTTGCCTATGGGTCTGTGTAGCCGTAAGTCAGTACCAGTGGAAATTAATGCTTATTATTAAAAGCAACTTCAATGGAACTAAATCTTGTGCCAATGGAAGAAGGTACTTTGGTCCTCTAAATCTCGCTTGATCGTGACGACGGTAAACGGAAGTGCACGCGCGCCTTATTTTCCAGGGAAATAACTCGCATTAGGATCGCGTAGTAGCTAATATGTTTATAACACCTGACCCAAAATCATTGAAGATTAGGTACAACTTATAGCAGTTGAGGTATGTTTAATCAGGACAATGCACCTTGTCTTCATGAGTTCCAGGAATTGGAAAATGACTATATTATGTTGCTCTGGCAATCAAACTCCCCAGATCTCTGTCTCTTTCAGCACTTATAGGAGGCGTTGGAGCAAAAAAGTTAGCTCTGCAGAATCTCCACCATGTAACTTGCAACAGTTGAAGAACCTATGGTCAACATCCAGGCGTCAGGTGTCTGAGGAAATCTTTAGAAATTTTGTAGAGGCCATATCTGATCGGGTAAGACAAGTTTTTCAGTTACATGTAGAACCAACACATTTTATGCATAAAATTCGCTTAATGTTTTGGTTCATTAGTGTATATAAAAAAAACTGGCGCCTGTACATTTAAAATATTGGAGACAAGTGTCGCTCATAACTATTTCTTTTTCCCACATTTTATGCACGCTCAACAATAAAAACAATCATCTGTGAATACATTTTACTGTATTCCCATACATAACAATCCGCTAATCATTTTCGGTAAACATACAAAATTATGCAGAAGAAGCTGACATGACATGGCGCCACTTTCCCAAGGAGTACTTAAGCTTTTTTTGTTCAGGAAATTTTAGTGATTTATATTTAAGATGAGAAGAATTCAAATACAAAATTATAATTCCGAACAATGAATGAGATGTAAATGAAGCAGCAGCTGGAGAAATAAACAGAAGAGAACTTGAAGATTTTCAAAAAAATACATAAAAGATTAAAGCAAATTATCAACGCCATCTTTTTCCTTTTTTGCCATTTTGACGCCAAGATTCGAGGCATCTTTAGCAACATGAAAAACTTCAATTCTTTTACACAATGACGCAGTTTGTTCATTTGGGACGATTGTTTTCGCTTATCTTTTTCTTTGTGTTCTATTTATGTTAACTTCCTTTTCTACATTGTCTCTTATTGCAGTATCCAACTGAACGAAAAGCATGACCACCAAGGTCTTAGCTGTTTGTTAACTTATATCCTGGAGCCAAATATGAGTGTACGCCACTCTCATCTTCAATTTACTCACTTCGTGCTGATTTTCTCAATTGGACCGGGAGGCGTTATTTAGTTCATTGCCGCAACAACGATTTCTAACCTTCCCTCGTACCTCTTTGGGCAATGTCAATAAGTTTGTACTCATAGAGTGTAATATTTTCGTATTCTGGAGCAATCCTGAGATTTGAACTCTAGCCCTTGAAACACAACCCCAATGTTGTTAATTTATAATTTTCCCTTTTTTGCTGAAAAAAAAAATTCAATGTTTTGTTTGCGTAATTTTTTTTACAGTGAAGATGGCACTCAAATCTGACATACAAACAATCAAAATTTTCGCACATTTTATAAGTTTATTATTTCATTTTACTTTCATATTTACTATTTTCTGCAGAAATATGTCATCGTTTATTTTTGTTAAATTAATTTTCAATTTTATTTGTTTTAACAAAAAATCCATTTGAAATGATAGTTATCTGCGAGTTTCTATGAATTTTAAAACTTACAGTTTGAACATCGGGAAGGAAGGAAGGAAACGACGATAGAAGTTGGGAATGTTGTAAGAAACATTTTTATTGGTCAAAAAATTCAAACATAACCTTATATAATATTTTAATTTCAAAAGGCATCGACTTCAGTGAACAAATCACATTTGTTCAAATGAAAAACGACTTTTTATTTGAAACACAAAACATGAGCAATGGTCATAAATAGAAGAGCAGATAACACTGAAACGATGGATGTTTTGAATGAATCGCAGCAGCCCTATCTTCATTAAACCAAACGCTCCAAATTACAGACACATTCTGCATTTTTTTCCCGGTTTTTATGTAATATTTAGACAGAAATGTAAAAAAAGGTGGCGAGTCAAACGTCTACATAGAGTGAGGTAGAGTGACTTGATAAAATTCTAGTTCACGAGATATTTACGCGAAAGAAATTACGTGATACTTTACCGAAAGAAAAATGAAGGCTCCCTTTTCAATAGCTACAACAACGAGGTGTAAGGGAGGACGCAACTCATTTCCTTGGATAGCTCCAATTTACCTTGGATCTGTACATTATGATGCTGAGTGTTAAACAAGGAGATACCAAGTACCATTTTCAAAGTCTTCGGTATGACTCGACCTGGGATTGAACCCTGGTCCCACTAGGTCAATATATATATATATATATATATATATATTTATATAAGGATGGTATAAAGGGGTCATTTTTCAAATAATCTTGAGTTTTCAACAAAAACAAGACTCAAAAATCTTTAAAAGGGAAAACTTCGTGGTGTAGTGGCCAATGTGGTCACAGTAAGCGAGTTCGAACTCCAGTCGCTCTATTACTTTCACTTTTGGACTAATACCCTTGGAGAACGTATAAACCTCCTTATCACACCCATTGATGTTCATCTGATGGATTTCGCATTAAATAACCCACGAAGATTGATATGCCATTAAACAAAGAAGATTTAAAAGATAGAAGAATTTTAGAAAATGCTTTGTACTGATAAACAAAACTATATTGTGTTAATTTTCAAATATTTGACAACTTCTCTTTTATCAATATTTTTATTTTATGTTTATTTTATATAAATCAGATATTTCCAAACTTTCAGGTGTAGACACGCAAAAATAAACGCACTTATCGGCTACCAATTTCTGGAATAACCGAACATTCTTTTATTTTTATGCTTTATCTTCTTTTATCGTATATTCATATTCATTCTGTTTAAATGAGATGATATTTCAGTGGTTTGAATTTCTATTTGTGCTTTTGATTATATAAAATATAATTAGTTTAAGAAATAATGATATTGGATTGTTAAAAATATTGTTTTCTTTTCTTATCTTTTTTCCAATGCCAAAAGATTGAACGTTTCAAGTAAAATTGTTTGCAAACAAAGAAGAATTAATATCAATATATGGAATACATATAAGTTGAAAAAATGATTAGATGCTCCAATGTCGATACAATATAACATTGCTTGGCAAATTTATACTTGACTTTTTTGAAATTTGTATCTCCGAATAAAACTAAATTAGAAGGAAAGAATATTTACCAACGAGTTACTCAAGCAAGAAACTATTACAGCAATGATCATTCTTTAAAAAGGAAAGCTTTAACTGGCATTCATTTTCAATAAAACTTTGAACTTTTTGGGGTTTTGTTACTTCGATGCAAAATCGAATTTTGAAGATTCAATATTTAGGCAAATTTCGGCGTCAACAAAAATATAAACGATAATTTTGTAAGGTTGAACTTTAATCATAATTGGAAACCTATGTGCAACGCTACACTTAAATAAAAAATATGTTTTCATGAACCAAGCATAGATCAAGAGTCAACCACAACACCATATTGATTTACACACGAGTATATATATATATATATATATATATATATATATATATATATATATAGAGAGAGAGAGAGAGAGAGAGATTCAGACAGACAGACAGACAGGGGTAATTAGTGATCTATTTTTATTTGGGAAGAAATGATGCATAACTATCGTGTTTTCTATAATTTTAAATGTTGTTTTGAACAGAAAACTGAGAAATATCTTTAGTCTTTCATGTGAGTACGTGGAAATATCAGCTCCAGTATATGAAAGTTTCATTCACACTCTAAATAGTACTAAAAAGGATCCAATCCGCATTCAGATCTCACATTAATAGAAAGAAAAAAAAATGAAATACTGAATTATATTCCAAAGTACTATGACACACATGAATAAATTATTAATACCATTAATTTAATTATGATGGGAGTCTCCGTGGTGCTGTAGCGAACGGGCTGCGAGATCGCAGTAAGAGAGTTCGGACTCCAGTTGGGCTATTAAGTTCACTTTCGGACTGATACCATTGGGAAAGGTATGAACCCCTTTTTCACTTTCCCCAAAACTATAGATGAATTACTTCCAATACAATTCTTCTATAAGGGTGGCTTTGGCATTAGATAACCCACGAAGGTTTGATATGCCTTTAAAACAAAGGAACCAAACAAAACTTAATTTAATAATAATGAAGAGCTGCACATACGTAATCAGGCATATATGCGTATAGACATATAAAGACAACTATGCTCACTAGAAACAATAATATTTTTAAACTAAAAACAAATAGAGTTTAACAATCGACGCCCAGGTAGGTCGGGCCAGGAGGTCGTGCCAGGGTAATAGAAATAAGTCGAAAATATGAAAACAGCCATAAAGCAGTCCGCTATTGGAAGACTGACAGTTTTATGACGGCTGGCTCGACCTAGGTGCATGCTGGGATCTCTCTTTCTCTTTGGGTTGATCTATCGTTACCGCAATGATGGCTTACTCTCTGACCTTTCGACAGCACTCCTTGGAAACTATTCAGGGTCCCAGTGAGACTGGGAAGAGGCGCAAGGAAAAGCTAGGTGTTAGGGAATGAACCTCACTGACTGCTAATATCGAGGCCAGCTGCGTATGACGGACATATCTGCCGAATGAGATGCTAGTTGTAGGAAAGAAAAGAGATAACAACTAGGTGGCTATGCTGTGGGTAAGCGAAAAGGAATAGGCTAGGGTTGAGGGCAAAGAGCTGACTGCCATTGGCCCTGTCAGTTCTTAGCCCGAGCCCAAGATTCCTCCCTATACTGACTGTTTCATTTTTCTACGCATCCTTGCACATTGGAATAGGCATTCGAAAACCCGGGATGTTTCTGAGATTCGGCTGCTTGAACAGTTCCATAAGACAAGATGATTGGTAAATCCTCCGATTATTTTGTTTTGCAATATCTTGGACATGCGAATTGTCCTTTTCATTATTTAGTGAAGCTGGCAATTTCCTTAGGCTTTCCCCTTCTTTCTTTTTCTTTCCAACCGTTTTTCCCATCTTTTTTCTCTTCTTTTCTTTTTCTGTTTTTTTTTCTTTTTCTCCTTTTTTCTTTTTTTTTTTTTTTTGTTCCTTCATTTTTCACTTACCTTCGTACTTGATTTTATGTATCTCTTTTTCTGCGGTCTTACTTCTTTCCATCGTTTTTGTTCTTTCGTTACCAAACGTTTTATTTTCTTTCGTTCTTTCTTTCTTTCTTTCTTTCTTCTTGCTTTCTTTCTCCCATCATTCCACTTATTTGCTTTCTTTTTTCTTTTTTTTTTTACTTCGTTTTTCTTCTTTTTATTGGGCCATTGACCTAATGATTAGAGTGTTCGCCAATGGTCCTGTAGACCGGGGTTCAATCCCAGGTCGAGTTTTACCAAAGACTCCAAAAATGGTACTTGTTGCCACCTTGCTAAACACTCAGCACTATAAGGTGAGGATCAAGGGTAAAGTGGAGAAATCCAGAGAATGGAGTAGCGCCCTCCCCTACACCTCGTTGTAGTAGGTATTGAAAAGGGAGCCTTCGGGCCACCCTCGACTAAGATCGCCAGCTTTACTTACTTATATATGTTTTCTGCTTATTTCTTTTTTTTTTTGTTCCTTCTTATTCATTTTGCTTCCGTTTTACAATTTCTTTATCAAAGATGCTGTTTTCCTTCTTTCTTTTAGAGACTATGCCGTTTCTTTATTGTTGATTGCTTTTATTCTTTTTTTACAATTCTTCTCCAATTCTTCTCAGATAAGCTTATTCTGAATCTCATTTCCTTCTTTCCTCGTCGTTAACTGCCTTCCTTTTCTTACACAATAAGTCTTTATTTTTCCTCTTTTCTGTTCTTTTTCCTCTCTATATTCCTATTTTATACAGACTGTTCAAAGTTGATTCCACCTAATTCAAAGCTGATTTTCCCGCTTCTTTTTTCATTGATTCATTCTTTGGAGAATAACAACTTATAAATGAACCCGGATAACAGTGGCTTCAGCAACAACGAGAAGGAGCTCAGCAAACAAAAGCTGTTCATAATTCCACAGATCTCATATATATATATATATATATAAATGCAGATTTCTTCTTTTCAATAAATAAATATAAATATATATATATATATATATATATATATATATATATATATATATATATATATATATATGTGTGTGTGTGTGTGTGTGTGTGTGTGTTTGTGTGTGTGTGTCGATGTTACTGAATGTATTTCCTATTGCTTGCATAAGTACATGCATTTATTTCTTCCCCTATATTTCTCTATCTTTTTCTAATGCTTTAAATATCCATATTTTACATACAGAGTTATATCAGTTTTATCAGCAGCAGTGATCATCGCAAGTTTTTTTAACAAAATACAATATAGGAAAAATAATGATTAGCGAACGTAATTTAACTTGCTAATGAGATGCGTCTTATTTTTATTCCTTTAATCTTATCATTAACATAGATAGATAGATAGATAGATAGATAGATAGATAGATAGATACTTTAAAAAGAACTTTAGATAAGAAGCATTAAAAAATAAGGTATAATTGGCAAATGTATGTGTGTGTGTGTGTGTGTGTGTGTGTGTGTGTGTGTGTGTGTGTGTGTTTTCGTATACTACAATTATGTATTTCTATCCTTTCCTAATCTTTCGAGTTGTCTTAAAATTTGATGTACTTAAATTTAAGAGCCATCAAGATTTGTGAAAGATGCTTGTGAAATTTCAATCTGATTACCGCCAAACAACGCTGAAGGCGATCTTCACTGTTTGGATGACAAGTTTCTCTGCACTATTTGAGAAAAGCATATAAAAATGTCTGTCTATACGAGGTACCGGTTGGCGAACAGTGTTTAATAAACAATGGCTCATAGACAATTGTTTCACTGGTGAGTTTGGCACTCACTTGGTATCCCACTATCGTGGCGACGTACCAGATTAGATTAAGCTTAGGAAATGATTAGGGTAGAGTATATATTTAAGTATGTGTGTGTCTGAGTACGAACGTACATGCGGGTGTGTTTATCTGAGTGTGCGCTAAATATGTATTCCGGTAGCATACCAGTATCATCATCATCATCATCATCATCATCATCATCATCATCCTAATCAGTATGGATCCCTTTGAATCACACTCGACATCCATCCCTATCGGCTATCGCACTTGGTAAGACTCCAATATCCACAGAGAGCTGAAGAATATGTTTTTATTGGTCAGCCAAGTCTAGTTTGTCCATGTGTAAGAGTTCATTGGAGAAAGTCGGTTGTGATTGTTTGCTTGTTATTTAATTGCATATCAACCTTCTTGGGTTATTTAATGCCATATCCATCCTTTTAGAAGGACAGAAGTGATACTAATTAACCCATAGCTTGGAGGATAAGAGAGTTCTTACCTTTCCCAGGAGTATTTATCCGAAAGTGAACGTAATAGTGCCACTGGAGTTCTAACTTGCGTAAATACGATTCCGCAGTCAAACACTTTAACCATGAAACCACGGGGATACCCTAGTTGGTTAATAGGACGAGATTCGAGGTAAATGACAGTGCAACAGCTGTTTTGTACTGTGTTGCTTCCAGGTGTTGTTTAAAATAGTACACTGCGTCCTTGTGTAGTTAACCATCTAGCTTTTCCTCCAAGCGTTACGTTAGAGTTTAAGTGGTGCAACCATACAGAAGTACTGACACGGCTACAGCTTGGAAGGATTCCAGTTTTATTTTATCAGAAGGATCAGATTTCCATGTCTTATCTATGCCTATGTTGACATTGCTTTCGGTAGATGAGATATTGAGACCGATGTATATGAATTGGTTTATTTATTTCAAAAGCCCGCCATTTAATGAAGAGATAGCATCAACTTGATTTAAACACGTGAATAATTTTATCTAAGTTCATATCGGAACCAATGTTCCTTGCTGCCTATATTAAGCTTAGAATAGTTCACAATGACACATACTTCCCATGTCTCAAAATTTCATGCGCACTATGCCTACACGATAATCATATTAAAAGTAGCTGTCGGTATACCTACCAAACCTACCTACATAAATACACGTATTGGTATATATATATATATATATATATATATATATATATGTGTGTGTGTGTGTGTGCTTCTCTCTCTCTCTCTCTCTCTATATATATATATATATATGTTTGATTGAATAGGACTAACACTTCATGTCTGCCGATTTCATCTATGATCCATTTAAGTCCTTACGTGAGTCTTTTAACATTTGGATAGAACGAATTCAGAAACGCGCCAGATTCTTTCAGCTTCAACTGGAGTCATCTTCAGGGTAAGGAATAATGAAATGACAAACACGGTAACAATTCATAAACATTTATATAAAGAGTAGATAAGAGAACACGACAAAAGTATTTTACTAGAAGTGGCAGGAAATGTGTTAAAGGCATTTTTTTAATTTGGATGCTATATATACGAATACTTGAACGGATCAAAGATAAAATAAGCTGACCCGACGTGTCTTTTCTATTTAATCAAGCATCTCTAAAAAAGAAAATGTTCTCTCTCTCTCTCTCTCTCTCTCTATATATATATATATATATATAGGCAACATCATGTATATCATTTTAGACAAAATTACAAAAAAATAGTGCATATTCTATTTAATCAAACTAGTTTAAAACCTTGCCTATATATATATATATATATATAATTTTGAAAATTGATAAAATCATGCTAGCAAAAGGGGTGATGATTCAGTCATATATATATATATATATATATATACACCTACAGGTATTCTGTGTTGTTTGATGTAGTTGAATATTTTCCACCGGCGCTCACGGTTGATCTATCCCAGGTAGAAACCTACATTTCGGTTGCTGATATTTCCCTGGGTCTTCAATCAGATTGGCATTCATAGACATGTAGATTGAAAAATATATTTGAAAAATATTTTTATATTTTAAGTTTCCATCTACACATCATCGGAGAAAGAAATAGTTCCTTATTTTTAATTGTACATTGCATGAATATATATATATATATATATATATATATATATATATAAGTGTGTGTGTGTGTGTGTGTGTGTGTGTGTAAGGGTCATTCAGTAAATAAGAGGAATTTTTTCAAAAGCTAAATAAATTTTTTTCTGAAATTTTTTCCCTTAATATAAACTATTTAATATTTCAAATGTGTTTAAGCAAAGATTTTTTTTAATCTCACGTGAATAATTGTTTTGAAACTTTTCAAAATAGCGGCAAGTCAGTGTACCCAGATTTGAAAAGAGGTCTGTGATGAATTTTTTGCTGGTTGAGAAATGCAAACCATGTGAAATTTACATAAGAATGTGTGATGTACAAGGGAAATCTTTTTATTGTCCAAATAAGATTTACAAATGAGCTAAACATGGGCTTACCAAAAAGAGCCTTAGTTCAAAAGAGAGTCCATGGCATGGAAGAGTTCCGGGCGTGGCGCCGAGTAAAGAAGATCATGCTGATAGTGTTCGGGGACCTTCCTTGGAAAAGATACAATTGTAAACACGGCTTCTTACGAACTACAATCTAACTTATATATAGAATGATCCTCGCATATAAAGATAGATATGTGTGTTTGTGTGCGCACGTATGTGTGTAATAGGATATATGCATGCATACGTGTAAATGTATATAAACGTTGATTTTCTTTGTTTTATAGTCTACATTTGGCAGTAGCGAGCCTGAATTCGTGGTTCGATATGTAGAAATAACCCAACTGAGATAAAACAGACAAAGCAATAGATGTGAATGTTTAGTAACAAATTTCACTATCGACTGATATCCACTGCTACGAGATCTGACATGAGTCACTTGCTATAAAACAATCTGATTCATGGAAATACCCCTTCTATTCCATCATCCATTCTCGTTTCACCCTTATTTTGTCCGAAACAAAGCAATCGGTTTCACTGTTTGACAGCTGAGAAAGAGAAGAAAAAGCAAAGAGAGGCAGAGTGCGCTCGTGCGCGTATTTGTATTCGTGTGTGTGTGTGTGTGTATATATCTGTCTGTGTCTGTGTCTGTGTGAGGAATATAATTTTATGCTTGAGTCACCATAATTGTTTCTTGGATTTATGTTTACTCTTTGTTTAATATTTCTGTTTGGAATCATTGTGACTTATTATCCTTAAACTGGACACCTGATTTATATTTCTGTTTTTCCACTGTCTATTTTTCCTCTATTTTTTCTATTGCTTTATTCTGTGTTTCTTTCCAAGCTGGTGCAATTCTTGAATCTTTTTCTGTCTGGCATAAAGTGCCGGTTTAGTCCCAACAAGACGAATCAGGGAAACATCCCAAGACAAACCCAACAAAACGAATCTCATCTGGACGAACTTATTTAAAAACTTTATTTAATCTTGTCTAAATCATAATATTGCATCGAGAAATCTGAAAAATCTTCAGCTGAACGTCAAGTAAACGAGACTTTTTCTATATTTATATGCAATGGTATTTTATAAGCCAGATGAAATACACGCCGACTGCTGCGGGGTAAATCACCCTCCAAATGAGTGTCCTGGATATGACACTAAACTACCTGATGGTGTGACTCCAGTCCTAGAGCTCTGGGAAATGTTGAATACTCCTTCATTGCCATTACTTCTAGATCCACACAGAGTGGTAGTATCTATTAGGGTTCCATCAATGCCTCAAATAGAACTGTTTAACCGTTTAACTGTATGCAAACTAATGAATGATGTTAAGTTGAATTGTTAGTGTTAGATAACAGTACTTGAAAACATTTAACTCTGTGCAAACAAATAAGCGCAGGTTTGTGTAAAAATAATGTCACCGAGAAACAATTCATTTACAAATCATGTATATTTGATATCATCTAGTCACGCTGAAAGCATGGGTTTCTCTGACTCTCTCTTTCCCTTTCTCTCTTAATCTCGCTCTCTTCGTCCCTATCATCTATCGCTCCGGGCAGGTTTTCCAAATTACATCCTGTGTCCAAACAAAGCTGATGTAAATAATTTTTTGCTGGTAGGCCAACACGTCCTTGTGTAGGGGTCCATAGAAGAACGTATCTAATGAATTCATCCTTGCTTCTCCAGCAATTCTCTTTGTCTTACTAGGACAGTTTTTGAGATGCGACGTAAGTGGTTGTAAAGAAGCCTTTTTGTGGGGTGTTGCTTCCAGGATTCGTTCAATATAGGACATAGCATTCTTGTTGAGATGGGATATTTCTGCCGAGTTATGTGAACTTGTCTAATAATTTCGAGGCCTGCTATGTATAGTGTATATGGCTCCTGCTCGTTTAACACTCATATACTCTGTTTTATTTGCGTTCACGTGAAAGCCAACGCATCCTCTTGCTTACTCTTGGCCACACAGTAGGGATTCAACTTGGGCAGGTCTACATGCAAGAAGTGTTAGATCATCTGCATAGTCTGCGTCTCTTACAGTTTCTACAGGAGAATGTCTGCTGCTTGCTTTTTTTTAACATAAAGCTATTTTCTTTATTTAAAATATCGACGATCGAAGCACATAGTCTTAGCACATAATAAACGTAGATGGTGTTAATATATCTCCTTGCGAAACCTCAGCAACAAAGTCGAAAAATTCTGTTTCCATCAGTTGAGCGAACCTTTGCTTTCATGTTTCTATAAAGCATCATTATAGCTGTAATATTTTTTTGGTGGGGAGAAACTATATGCTATTACTGGGGCATTGGCCTAATGAACTGAGTGTTCCCCAATGGTCCGGGAAATCGGGGTTCAATCCTTTGTCGGGTCATACCAAGGACTCAAAAAATGGTACTTGATTCCACCTTGCTTAACACTCAGCATTATAAGGGAAGGATCACGCGTAAAATGGAGCAATCCAGAAAATGAAGAAGCGCCCTCCCTTACACTGCGGTGTAGTAGCAATTGAAAAGAGCCTTCGGGTCACCCACGACTAAGGTCGCCATCTTGCTATATGCAATTAGTATTCGCTGTGTCTAGAATCAAATGGCCTGGAGAAATCTACGAAAAATAGTGTTGCCTCGGGATTTCTTGCACGATGATTCGATGGATAGTCAGAATCTGTGAAAACCTGGATCAATTTCCTGGAAACCGTTCTGATTTTTCCTAAGAATTTTCTCAATTTCTGGTTTGATATGGTTGAGAAAGAGAACATAATAAAACTTAGCAGCTAAAGAAGTGAGTACTATGTCTCTATAGTCGTTAGTAATTCTGAGGTCACTTTTCATGAAGAAGGGGAGGATGCAGCCTTTTGTCCATTTCTCCATTATATTTTGTTTATAGATGGCGTTGCAAAATCGAAGGACTAAATCATCTAATTTCCTTGTCTTCCATACTTCTGGGGGTATTTCGTCGAGGTCTTCAATTTTTCTACTTCTAATTTTTTTCAGTAGTACGTTAAGTTCTTCCTCAGTAAACTGTCCAAGTTTGATGTCTTGTTGGCAATTCATTTTTCTGATAGGTTTATTAGTGACTTTAGGGGAGTTTCCAAGCAGATTCTTGAAATGTCCTCTTTATCTTTTCTTCTTGGCTGGCAGCTTTTTGTTTTGCTCTGGAGGTGGCCTTTCTTCTACCCCCTGAATTTATTGTCGATTATTCATGATTGTCTATCTTCTACCGAGTTTCTTATTTTATTGATTTAATCTTGAATGTATTCTTGTTCTTTTTAGTTTTGGTTAGTTCTCTCTAGACATTCTGAAGTTTCTGCGCATTGGCATTTGTTTGGTTTATTTTTAGCTCTCTTCATGCTATCTCGTTTTTCTTAACTACTAGTAGCTCCCATAGAACTCTTCATTGTGGTCTTGGTTTGGTTGGTATGCACTCTGCAGCTGATTCCATGTGTACAGTGACAAAGTTTACATATTTGTCATTCGAAGTATGTCTTTCAAATATCTGAAGAGTATCGAATTTGCTATTTACAGTTACCGTATATTTATTGTTAATATCTCTATTTGTAAGTGAGGACCAATCGCAACGTGTGCTTTTAATTCAATTTATAAATATATATATATATATATATATTGAATTAAATTGCAATGACGTCAAGAATTTTCCTGATTCTTTTCCTCCATCAGTCTCTATCATCCATCGCTTCTAGCAAGTCCTCCAATGTCCAACCCGAGTCCACACAGAGCTGATGTAAGTTCTTACTCGTCAGCCAACACTGGCGCATCTATGTGTAGGGATTCACAAAAGAAGGTCACTTTTGAGTTCGTACTTGCTTTTTTACCAGTATCCCCAATGGCTTGTTCGTCTTCCTTGGACGGTTTTTGGGATGAGACGTAAGTGGCTGTACAGCCGCTGTTTTGTGTGGTGTTACTTTCAGGATTAGTTTAAAGCAACACGTGACATTCTAGAGTAGTCCCCATCTAGCCTTTTCTTTTATCATAATCCATGTGGCGCATCCATATACAAGTATTGACATAGTCACAGTCTGGAAAAAATCCCGTTTTACTCTATCGGATACTTTGTATATATATATATATATATATGTAAACAAACAGGATTTTGCTTTGAATTATCTATAAGGCTAGATATCCCATAAAACCCAACCAACCTAACCTAACCTAACCAGATGAAGTATTATTTATTTCAATTCGTCCACGTAAGATTCAGCTTGTTCGCATTCGTCTTTTTCAGATAACCTGAAGTACCATCATCCTCTAAAGGAGTTTTGTTCTTATTTAAATAATTGTCTGCGTATCCTGGGAAAATATTCCCTATAAAGAATATGCGAACTGTTCTTGTTGCGTTGTGTATATATAGGGAATATAATTATGTGTTTACATGCCTCACACTACGATCGGTCTGTCCCATCACCTCACTCCTCAGCAATTATTTCGTCTCTTCACTTTGTCTTTTCTCCAGTCACCTCATCTTGTCGCCTCGGTCACTCTGATGACTTTGCGTTTCCGTCTTTGTTCTAAATTCATTGATGAGAAATGACAACGCGACTACAACTTTATGTGCACATATTACCTTTAAATAATGATGACTTTTAATCATTACCTGCCTGGCCAAAACGGGGAATCAGTGAGAGCATGATAAAGCGTTCAACTCGCGTTGAGAATTTCGGACGAACTAACTTATTCTAACAGTAGAGTCGTTTTAATTAACTGACTGAAATCATCCAATGAAAACCGAATTCTTATAGTGACGTCAAGTTCAACGGCTGTCAGTTAAACTGAATGAGTTTTGTATTTTTACTCTTATTCAACGTCTCAGGATCTGACTTGAATGCCACACTACATGACAGAAATAGATCTCTAACTATGCACTTTGCTAGATTTAAATGATGAATACTTCAAATTGCTTCTGGAAACTAAAGATCTTACACGTTTTCAGAGTTTACAGCCTGTGCAAGAAAAATTCCTACCGAGACAATTGTCGATCAGTGTTCGTTTGTAATTTAAAGGAGAGCGAATCAGGACTCACTTGAAATAATAATGATATGCCAACTCACTAAATATCATTTCATTTTGCTTTCTCTGAGGTGTTATCTGGGCGCTTGACTACAATAAACTATGCAATTGAGATAACCTGACTATATATGTCGTTTTGCAATGGATATTTTTTCAGTTTCCCGTCCCATTGCACAGACACAATTTGATTTTCTTCATTTGTTAACTAAATCTTGATGCCGGTTCATTTCACAATTAGATTTACCGATTTCTACTTACAATCACTACTTGGGAATATTAGAGAATTGTATGTTAACTTTTAACTTTATTTCACTTGAGTTTTTAAAATTAAATTTACTATTTGTGAGGATATAAATATTAATTTTAAAATCTGAATAAAATAATACAATCTATTTGCTTACCCAACCTCCCTTAATATAAGCATATAATATCGTCGAAATTATACAAATAAACTTGAAAATTACACACACACAAACACGCAGAAACGCATAGATATACACGAACTCACACAGATACACACGCACACGCGCCAGCACACACTCACAGACACGCACACAGATTCACACTTATATTAAATATAAAAACGCACAAATTTTTCCTTCTCGAGTTTCATAAATGTCAATCATGTCAATATAGGCAGAAGAATTAAGTAAATAAGGAAGTAATTATTTTCCCGTTTAAATATTTTCATTTAAGTATTTCACTCTATATCACGTGACATAGACAATCATGCGTCACATATTTAAAAACAATTGTCAGCTGTTAATGTGGTCAAAGCTAATAATGCAATAAACCCATTTTCGTTCTTTTTAGACTTAACTTATTTAAGATATTCATCATCTGATTTAAACTAGTTTAAGGGCAAATTTGAAGGGAGATACTTTTGAGTGAGCATCTGGATGTCAACTTTCTTTATATTTGTGTGCGTATATATATATATATATATATACACATGTGTGTGTGTGTGTGTGTGTGTGTGCGTATGTGTGTGTATGTGTGTGTGTGTGAATGCAAAGCATACATACCAATGACAATGTATTAATGAATTCACGCTCTAATTCTTGAATATACTGAATTAATCGTTAATGAGTGATATATATTTATGTATAAGGAAAAAATATTGCAAAAAATTGCTTGAATATGTACTAAGATTTATCTCCCTTATCTCCCTCTCTTTGTTCCGTTATAACCTACTTCCTCTTTCATTACCATTTTCTCTCTCTCTCTCTCTCTCTCTCTCTCTCTCTCTCTCTCTCTCTCTCTCTCTCTCTCTCTCACACACACACACACACACACATTTTTTCGTGTGTAGATGCTATGATCGCAAATTCTGTTTTTGATAGCAGTGCTAAGAAAACAGTTAATTTAGCTCCAAACCGTTTTTTTTTTATTTTGTTGTTCGTAATCAAATTTTATTTCTTTTGGGGGAAATAAATTGAACTGTAAATTATTAATCAATCTGATATCGAACAATGGAAGCCCAAATCTTTTATAATTAGGATCCAAGCGCAAGTATAAATCAAAGTTTTTTATTCTTATTTTACTGACCATCACTGAATGAATAATTGTCGTAACGAGGGTGTCATAAAATTCTTGTAACCTTGACAACCATGGTCAATTGAATTCTAAACAAAAACCTGCTTCATACGCTAAAGAGATATCATCTTATACACACACACACACACAGATTCATGTATAAATATATATATGTACGAGGACGCATGTGTATGGGGATGGCCAACAATTTACCTTTGTGGTCAACTTAATCAATCTTAAACTAAAATAAAGTCCGCACGATATGAAGAAAACAATAAAATGCAACTGTTTTAAGAAAAGATGTATGCATAAATTATAACAGAATTTTCTCGGATTAACAAATATAACAGGTAATGTTACAGAATGATTTATATTGAAATGACCGATTGTGGTGAATCAGACACATGATAGAAATATGTACAAATTTGGATAAATCAAACACTTAAAACCGGTTTAGAGATGCGATATTTCGTTCTTAATGTTATATAATTACGGATTGATTTTTTTATATTAATCATTTTTCGTTAATTATATTTTATCATTCAGTTTGGTCGGGCTTTGAACTATTCGGCTCTTAGTTCAGGTGCACAGATATTGGGTGCAGTCTACGCTCGTGCGCAGAGGATATGACCGTCACAATTGTCATAATAAACCCCAGATAGGAAATGGACTGGAGTGTGAATGACGTCATGCCCGGAAGCGATGGGCTGAGAATTTGGGGATTTTGAAAAACAGTCAGTTGGAGACAAGATGCCGAATTGAGAGCCAGCGGCAGACAGAGGGCCTTGGGCCCTCAGTGACCCACGGTTGAGCAACCCAGCAAGATGAGAAAGAAGTACTGCTGGGTCAATATAGCAGTCTGTCCCCGTCGCCAGCTCATCTCTCACACACAACAACTATCACTCTTTCGAGAATAAAGTGTGAGAGATTATATTTTTATAAAGAAGCGTGTTCGTTCGTACATTGAAGTTCATCATTATTGTAGACTATGTTTCCGCATGTATATGTATTTGTATTATGTATATGTATGTGGTTATACAACATTAATAACTTTCTCAAGCTGAACTGTTTTCTAATTTTTTTTCTATTTATGATGATGAGGAACATGATAAAATGATGAGGAACATGATAAAATGACAGAGAGGATGAAGGTGTAGCAAGAAGCCTTATTTGTTTATAATTAGAAAAACTCAAAAAACTGTTCAGTTTGAGAAAGTTCTCGAAAAATTAAAAACGAAATAAAAAAACGAAATATCGCACGGTTTTAAGTGTTTGATTTATCCAACTTTCCACATATATCTATCAGAATAATTTATATCAGTTAAACCAAAACATGTAAAATGTAAGTTAGAAAGTAAATTAAAAACTAAAATCTGAACGATGGGAAATTTTCCGCCGAAAGACATTGATATTGGTCAGATGTTATAATCGTGGTTGTAAAAATCATGTAAATTTGATGTGACTGTTATTATTTGTGCAATAAAACACCTTTCATCACCGAAATTATACGAACATATCAACCAGGTGTCTTTACAAACCGCTAACAGGCCATAATAAGATTTTAAAAAAACAATCATCTATGATGAGGTTTCTCCTAGGAGCAGATCATTTTTATAAACACACATGTCAAACAATAAGTGCAATCACCTTCATCATAACAGCTGAAAACTTATTATTTCTAGACCACCCACACACTTTATACATGCAGACACCCAAACTTCCCCATATTCATCACTTTTTTACTAAAAACTCATGAATCGTTCATTAATACATGCAATAAATTTCTGTTTGATCAAACTAACTTTAGATAAAAAAAAAAACCTTTCAAAGCGCACGCAGTAAAGAAAGAACTCACAAACAATGGCTTGAGAGAATAACAATGATCGTTTTACAAGAGATATAGAATAGCTTCAAGTGATGTGTAAAGACAAAATAACAGGGAATTGAATGAGCTCCCAACTACTAAGGAGAGTCAAATGTTTAGCAATATTTTGATAAGTGTTAGTTTGTGGCTAGTATATCACAATTGGAGACGTGAAAAATATCCTCTATGGTTACTAGTATCATGAAAGGTGGTGCAGTGACCCGTTGTGCATTTCTTCATTGCATGTGCTATTTGAAAGCAGTACATATGAAAGTGCAACGTTGCCTAATTCGGTAACTTATGTTTTACGAGTTCGAACTTTGCTATAACGCCGCAGAAGCAACCAAAATTATTTGTGGTGCGAGAGGTGAAGGCGCAGTTAATCACAGTGCAGTAATCAAGAAATTTCACTTAGATAGCAAAAACCTCGACGATCAGACAAGGCGAAAATCATGGGTTCCAAGGCTGTGCTCCAAGCAATTGCGGCAAATACAATGAACAGGACTTGGAGAGTATCAGTCGAGCTCGGTATCTCACAGTCCAGTGTGGTTCGTCTAATTCACGCAATCGGGAGCAAAAGCATCCGTAGTCTCACTTTACCAAATATTACAAAATTTTTTACTCATCTTAGTAATAAATTTCAAGACAATTTTCTTCAAGTTCCCCTTTTAATAGGCGCCGGGAAATTATTCATTACCTTCACTTTGTAAATTTACGTAATCTTATCAATAAATAAGTTTAATTTTGTGATCTTATTTAATAGCTATCTCTTGAACATTTCCTTTTTGTCATGATATATTCGAGAACTTACAAAAAGGAAACTTCATTATCATTGGTTTGAAATGTTAAATCCTAAATCAGCACACTGTTGTGAGTGATCTCTTATCTTTATCAGTAAACATAAATTTAAGTTGATGAAAAGGAAGCTATGAGGTAAAAAAGGGTTTGTTTGTTTGTTTGTTTGTTTGGCATATCAACCTTTGTTGGTTATTTAATGTCAAATCCATTTTTATACAAATAAACAGTTCTATTTTAAACAATTCAGTTCAGCATTAGTACACAGTTCAATTGTAAAAAGCGTTTCTCTTTCAAGCAATTCAGCTTAGTCATACAGTTCTATTTTAAATAATTCAGTTTAGCGTAAGTACACTTTCAAAGTGAAAAACCGTTCTATTTCAAACGATTCAGTTAAGCATACAAAAATAGTTCCATTTTAGACAGTTCAGTTAAGCATAAGTACGCAGTTTAAATGCCAAAACAGTCCTATTTTAAGCAATTCAGTTTAGCATAAGCACAGTTTAGTTCTATTCGACCCTAAGATAGGACCCTATCAGGTGCTACTACGCCGGGCCAGTGTGGACCTTGGAGCAATGAAGAGGTACTTCGCATTCCGCAAAGCTCCAGCATTACTGGAACCTTACAATCAGATTGCTTGGTGTCATATACAGGACACTCGTTGAGGGCGGTCTTACCCCTCTGCAGAGAAGCAATCGGTATATTCTACAACTCCAGTTGCTGGAGAGTCAAATAATTGTAAAATCTGCATTTAGATGCACATAATTCTACATGTTCACTTGTTCACTGTACATGCACTCATATATAGCAACAGTCTACTAAAAATCCCAAAGCAACATAAACAATAATTATTTGTTGGATTAGACTAAATGTCCATCTGAACTGATTCAGCATCTGCTTGGGTTCAAACTTGCAATGTTCTGTTAGTAAAAATTAATCGAAGTAAATTTATCGTTCGTAAATTCACGCAATGAATTTATCGTGTGATAAATTCATCGTCATAAAATTTATCGAGTGGTAAATTCATCGTTTGGTAAATTTATCATTGGCAAATTATTCTTGGTTCAATTCAGAATCTAATAAAAAGATTAAGGTAAGGGAAACTCTATATTATAACCGCAATTAATCTGATACGATGAATTTTCCTGCGATGAATTTACACTGCGTGGAATTTTCTAGCGATGAATTTACCATACAATGAATTTACCTCAGGATGGATTTGCCACGATAACTTTACCTTGTATTACAAGCAATGCAGACAACTACACTCTGAACTTTTCTCAGCGTTCACACATACCATGTCACATCCCTTAATTAAAAAAATACATCCAGACTCTATTCACGGTTAATGATCCAAATGCTGTAACTTTTAACGTATGGCCGGTAGTGATGTTTAACCGTTCACGAGTCAGTAATTTCGGATGCTGTCGTTATTTGAGCTTTTCATTAATTTTCTATTTTCTTTGTGCTTTGTTTTATGGCTAAACGACAATGAAAGAAGTAAATGACTTGAAACACTATTAATAAAAAGAGAAAAAACATGGAACCGTCGATTAGAACAATATGGACACATGCGAAATGAACTGGTTGTGTGTTACGGTTGAAAGATTGTCGTAGCAACTGTTTGGTCAGTGGGAAACTGAGAATGCGTGGGGAGAAGGAATAAGTGAAAATACAGAATAAAAAAGGGGTCAAGTGGGTAGAACATATGGCAGTTGATACTTGGAAATTAGAAAGATTAGAAATGAAGAGGAAGAATATGGGTAGAACTTTAAGAAATAAGAGTCAATTAAGATGAAATGAGAGAACAGCTGAAAGTAAGAAATGAACAGAAAAACAATTATAAAAGACAAATAAAAACACTTTAGAAAAAAAGATAGAAATAACAGAATGGAATTAAGAAATAAAATGATAGATAAAGAAAGTGACATGTATAATGAAATGATAATTAAATTGAAAGAAACAAGTAGAACGAGCCAGGGATGGATGACCACTTAGGAACAGCAGGTACCGTAAACAGTACTTATTTGGCCTATGTGCTAAATTTAGAAAAGTTTTGTAAATTCTATGTAGAAAGGACAAAGTTTCGATTAGAGAGACGATTAGAAGTAAAAGGAAGATGAATGGTTCAAGTGGAAAGGCGAAAATTAATTTAAAAAATGTTTTTATATATTCAAATAGTACAAAAAATTTAGAGAAGGGATTACTTCGTGGAAAAGACAAAGGGAGAGAAAAAAAAAGTGAAGATAAACACGTGACATTTTCATGTAAAAAAAGGATTTTAAAAACTCTAGAACGAAGAGTTGAGATTATGTGAACGACAATTCCTAAATGAAAAAAATCATTCAAATAAAGAATAAATGGATCAAAGAATGGCGTAAAAAAAAAGGTGAAAAGAGATTGTGCATGCGTGTGTATGTGTTTGTAAACGATATTAGAAAAAAAATGAAATGAAGGATTGTAAAAAAAAAAGCCCTCAAAAACAAAGACTTGGATGATGAAAGAATGACGTGAATAGTGAGATAATATGAATCCCGATTTTTTTTTTTTTTTTTTTTTTTGCCTGAGTGAAAAAAGAAACAATTGATTTTTTACAAACCGTGAGTCTATGACAAGCGAGAGAACGGTGACAAGCCATAGAGAGGCTTAGAAAGAATCAGACAAATAATGATTCTCAGAAGCCAAAATTATGTAATCTAAAGACACAATAGTGAGAATTATGAACACAAAACATATGAAAAATACATATGAAGTATCACTTAATCATTCACAGGTGCGCCGTACATCCTGTAAGCAAACTCGTTCGTATAAAATGGGAATACATAGGCAAATAAGTAATATATATATATATATATATATATATATATATATATATATATATATATATTGTGTAGTTTTATATTTCCCTGGTATTTACAATTTATATCGAGTAGGTTTATTAATGTATAATAAACAAAATAAGCAAAATAAATAGGTTGGCAACGTCAGGTTAATCAAGACAGTTCCTCTTTCCAAACAGATTATGTAGCACTAATATAGATGGCTTCTTCTTTGTTAAATCGCATGTCAACCTTCCTGAGTAATTCAATACCAAAGCCATCCTTCTAAAACGACAGTAGTGATTATATTTGATCCATAGCTGGAGGGATTAGGGATTTCAAACGTTTTTCAAGAGTATTAGTCCTCAAATGAACGTAATAGGTTACTGGAGTGCGAACTCGCTTACTACGGGGTTGTGAATCAGCACGTTAACCACTACACAAAAAGAACTTCCTCGAAGACGGCTTCTTTGAGATAACCAGTGACATTTCTAATCCAACCTTTTCAGTCGACTCTAACATAAATTCTGAGAATTGTTCGGACTTTTATTCTAATGCTTTTTATAGCTATTGTTATTGGCGTCAAAAGAAAAGAAAAATATACTTGCTTTTGACGCAAGCTCATTACCTTTGAATCAAATAAACACAAACCTGAATGGATACTCCGAATATTGAAGATTTTACAAGTTTATAAAACTACCGATAGCTAATCGAGCAAAAGGAATGTGTTGTGCTAATTTCTTACTGTAATACTCTTTCGGAATAAACATTGGAGTTCCCGTTGTCCTGGGTTTAACAACCTATTGTTATTAAAACCAAGATTGGTACTGAAAAAGTCAGAGGGTTACTTGTCTGATGAGTGGATATTGACTAATTTAGATATTCATATAACAATTCACCTTTCAGTACCCTTAGAATTCTAAAGCCGGAAAATCGACTTCCATTTCCCACGTGTCGTATAATTGCCACACGACGAGCAATGATTCATTTTATGTTTGTATTTAAATCTCACCTTTGTTCATTTTCACGGCTAGAAATACTTTCAAAACAATTGTTTCTGCATAGGGATCCACTGATTAATTAAAATTGCGAGAAAATTACTTTCGTTCCGATGTGAATTCTCATAGAACTGGTGGTTTCTAAATAGGAAAAGATCTGCAAAATGAACTTGATTTGAATTTCAATTGAAAAGTAGCGATGTAAATAAATAACTGATGTTCCACAGAACAAAATGCAAATATCAATTTTAAATCAAATCTTTATATCTGAGAATCAAAAACTTTAAGAGTTGTGTTGGTTTCTTTATTTAATGACATATCAACCTTCGTGGATATTCAATGCCAAATCGATTCAAGAACATCAGTGATACTATTTGGAGGTGCACGTGGTGTAATGGTTATCATCACAGGATATGGACACGGCGATACGAGTTCAATTCCTGGACAAGACTGATTGCATTTCACATAGCACTAATTCCCTTGGGAAAGGTATGAATCCAATTATTCTCCCTCCAGCTATGGGTAAACAGTAGGGCAGACTAGGTTCTTCAGCCTTCGTGAGGCAGCTAGTCTAGGAGAAGGAAAACTCTGAATTCAAACCTGCTAAACTCCGCTTTAAAAATTGACCTTGTGTCATATCCTGCCCAAGCGGAGGGGTTGGGTAAATAGGGTAAATAGGATCAGTGATACTATTTAAACCATATCTGGGGTGTAAGGGGTTCATAGCTTTACCAAGAGTATTAATCTATATATAATGGAAGTGTCCGTGAAATGAAATGAACACTGCGACTCGAACTCGTGTTCAAACCAGGACGAGGCTGTTTGCATTTCACAAAGTGCTAATAATATTAAACCAACAATTCTCCCTCCAGTTATAGGTGAATAGCAGGGCAAACTGCATTCTTTTACCTTGCTACCTTGCTATGGCAATCGGAGTACGAGAAGGAAAACTCTAAATTCAAACCTGTTAAACACCGCTTAAAACTTTACCTTATATCACAACCTACTCATGCCGAGGGGTTGTATATATATATATATATATATCAAAGCATTCGACACTGAATATATTGCTATCTAACTATATGTATATATGGATAGCAATATGTTCAATGTCAAATGCTTTGATATATACATATATGGGTAGTGGACGAGTGGCAATATATACAATGTTACGCGCTTTGCTATAAGCTTTCTATTTAAGGACAGTTTTATCAGTTCTTTTCAAATCTTGCCGCTTCTAAGATCTAATCAAGTACAATCTATTACATCTTACTTACAGAGGAAATAGACTCCTCCAAACGTCTTTCATTAAAGATGTCACGAAGGAAAATTACTCGGCTTTGTAACTGGATGACGTAATAGGTTATAGGAAACGTTCGCGTTAATTCTTCAGTTCATTCCACTTATTGATCGACCAGCTTGTACAAAACGCATTTTCTGTGAAGTGAGATATGAAAGATTTATGATAGATAGTTATGAGATATTAGCTTCGATAATTTCTCTTTTTAATTTCGAATAAAGTTTTAAAAGGCCGTTTATATTCATGCTTACAGAAATATTGAAAAAAAATGTTGCATATAATGGATGAAATGTTGAATATGTCAATATCTGTAAATTGTCCGCACATTACGAGTAATTTCCCTTTAAAATGTCTGAAACATACGCCATTAATGCAGATCAGCAAGACGGGATATTAAAACGTTGTCAACTTTAACCTTATTTCGAAATCATTTTCTCATTGCATATATATATATATATATATATATATATATATATATATATATATATTGAGATCATGCATCATCAATTATTATTATTATTATTATTACGAGTAATATTTTCTGTCATCTTTTAATTTCAGTTGTTTTTTTTTTCCAGTACAACTCATTCGGGTCGTCTTTTCTACAACAGCGGGGAACAGCGCTTATTAGAAGCAACAACAAAGGACAAGCACTTGGTGTTTCCAATCTGCGTTGCTAATTGTAGAAATGGCGGCCTTAGTGAGTTGTGATAAAAAAAATCCAACTAAAATCAAAAGATGAAAGAAAATACTAGTCAAAATTAATGATAGTGATGATTTTCTCATTAGATGAACAATTCGACTGATATTTAATACTTGTGGAAAATCCTTGCTAACAGAGAACGACTTTGTCATCAGCTTTCTTATATAATGAACGTTTCTTTGGATTTTTTTCCCAAGAAAGTGAATATAATTGCTTATAATTATCATTTGTTTCTGTATGTATTTACCCTATCCCACCGCACAATGATGTGATACAAGGTTAGTTTTTAGGCAGAGTTTAACAGGTTTGAAATAAGTGTATTCCTTCTCCTAGACCGGTTGCCATACCAGTATTAAAGAGCTCAGACTAGAGTATTATTCACCCATATCTGGAGTGAGAATAATTGGATGAATAAGTAAAGTAAAGTTGGCGACCGTAGTTGAAGGCGGCCAGAAGGCTCCCTTTTCAATAGCTACTACACCTAAGTGTTGGGGAGGGAGCTACTCCTTTCCCTGGATTGCTCCACTTTACCCTCAATACGTACCTTATATCGCTGAGTGTTAAACAAGGAGGTATCAAGTACCATTTTAAAGTCTTTGGTATGAGACGAGCTGGGATTGAACCCAGGTCTCCCGGACCATTGGCGAATCTTACTCAATAATATTAATGTTTTCTGAAATGCAAACAGCTTCGTCCAGGATTTGATTGTTTGTTTGTGTTTTATGGCATATCAACCTTTGTCGGTTATTAAATGCCAAATTAATTTTATACAAATAAACAGTAATACGTCTAACAATTCAGTTTAGCATAAGCACACAGTTTAGTTCTATTTGATCCATTGATATGACCCTATCAACGAGAGTGGACTTGGGAGCGATAGCAATGAAGGGGTACTCCGCATTCCGCAAAGTTCCAGAATTACTGTAACCTCACCATCAGATTGTTTAGTGTCATATCCAAGACACTCGTTAGGGTTGTCTTACCCCTGTGCAGAGGTGTTATCTGTGTACTCTTTAGCCGAAGCCGACTGGGCAATCCAGGATATGAATTCATTTACTACGACGATAACCGTTACACTATACGCACCTCATTTGTTCATTTGTTTCTGTATTGAAGATAAAAAAGCAAAAAAACGCCAACGAGAAGTTTGACTTTACAAGTAAGTACTTGGATGGGTGTTAACAAGTGGATTCATATTCAACACAAGGCTTGTTTGCGCCAAAGCCCGACTTTATTTTGTCTATTGTATTCTGTCAAGCACATTTGTCACGTAATTCTCTGGCACTTTACTATAATTGTTCTCTTTTTCTCCATTCATAACACTGCACTTTTATTTATTTATTATTTACAGACTTTAGCTGGATTGCTTTCCAAAGGTCACTAGAAAAGCTGAGTTGTGCGAGGTGTATCCAAAAATTAATGCCCCCTCTCTATTATCTTCTTTTTGACTTTGGTGTCTATTTCATTCATTTTCTCTCTCAATGACCTCATTTCTCCATCTACATGAGTGGATACTTAGATAATCATATGCAAATGTGTACACGTATATTTTTTACGTATTTGTCTTCTCTCTCTCTCTCTCTCTCTCTATCTTGCCCAGTCGGCAGGAGTTGTAGAATATACCGACTGCAACTCTGCAGAGGGGTAAGCCCACTCCGACGAGTGTCCTGATATGACACTAAACAATCTGATGGTACTATTTACCAACCCCTCCGCTCGGGCAGGATATGACACAAGGTCAATTTTTAAGCGGAGTTTAACAGGTTTGAATTCAGAGTTTTCCTTCTCCTAGACTAGTTGCCTAACCAAGGCTGAAGAACCTAGTCCGTCCTACTATTTATCCATAGCTGGAGGGAGAATAAGGGGGTTCATACCTTTCCCAAGGGTATTTGCCCGAAAGTGAACGTAATAGCGCGACTGGAGTACGAACTCGCGTACTACGATTCCGCAGTTCATCGCTTTAACCATTACACCACGAGGACACCCTTGATGGTGAGGTTCCAGTAATTCTGAAGCTCTAGGGAATGCAGAGTACCACTTCATTGCCATCGCTCCCAAGTCCTCTCTAGCTCGGAGTGGCAGCAGCTGAAAGAGTTAAATAGAACTAAACTGCATAGGTATGCTAAACTGAATTGTTTGAATTAGAACTGTTTGAAAAAACTGTATGACTTGAAATAGAAATGTTTTGACAATTAAACTGTGTACTTACATTTAAACTGCTAAACTGAATTGTTTGAAACGGAACTGTTTTTGCCATCGAAACTGTACTTACGCTAAACTGAATTTTTTAATATAGAACTGTTTTGACATCTAATTGTGTGTAAACAAAATCTATTCTTATACTAAACTTAATTGGTTGAATTGAAACTGTTTGAATAAACCGAATAGCTTGAAATAGAAATGTTTTTGACAATTAAACTGTGTACTCATGCTAAAGTGAATTCTTTGATTATTCAGTACAAAAATGGGTTTGGCACTAAATAACCTACAAAGGTTGATATGCCATAAAACACAACCAACCAACTAAAATCTATCTATCTATCTATCTATCTGTATGTATGTATGTATACTATGCTTGTGCAGGCAGAATGTATTTCTGCCAGATTTAGTCGATTACGAATTGACTCTAACTTACTTAAGATAGTATAGAAGAGTTCAAACTTGCTTGTAAAAAACAATTAAAAGAATGTAAAAAAAAAAAAGAATCTGTCGAATTAAGAATACGTACTGGGAATAATCTATTTGTCGCTTCAGTGGTTTGAAACCTCCTGCTTTTCGGCTTGACATTCTCTGCTAGCAAATGGGCGTATTGCAATAAACTCTTTAATTGCCATTTTCAACGAAGTTTTCCCATTTAGTTTATCCAATTGTAAATCTCATTTGCGATTTGTTGTTGTGACTAATAATGTACAAAACAGTTATATCCTTGTACTGATGAAGTCATAATTAAATGAGTAAAATGTGAGTTTAGTCGCTTGTTTTCTCTATTGCATGTTCTACTTTGACATGTATGTAATAAGAATATCTTGAAACGATAATATATTCGATTAGACATAATAAACACGAGTTTCAACTTTAGTGAAAATATAAACAAGACCAGAAGTCGAACTTTTTTCATTGAATAAGCGTTACTTTCACAAATCTGCTATCTTAAATACCTAATTATACTTCTGTACTTTCGGTTAGTACTCTGCATACTGAAATGCAATCTATTATTATGTGTCGTATAACAGCTGGTTGCTATACAAGAAGAAATTATACTTTCAAACCTGAGCTGAAAGTTTTCGGGAATATTCGAATTACACAGCTCGTAACATTAGAGTAAAAGGTATTTGTGACTTTGTTTTAAAAAGTGCATAACTGATATTAAAGTTCTGTAGGTTGGTTGATGAGAAAGGAAGAAACAGAAAAAAAGAAAAAGAAATTTGAGAAGCCTGTGCGACGCAATGGGTCTTAATTTCAATTGGCACGGAAAACGCAATTTTCTTGTTGACTTGCAGGCTCCTGAATAATAATAATAATAATAATAATAATAATAATAATAATAATAATAATAATAATAAGAAGAAGAAGAAGAAGAAGAAGAAGAAGAAGAAGGAGGAGGTGGAATTTGCACACGAAAAGACGTGGACATGACCACGAAAGGGAAATCTCAAGAGTGAAACTAAAGTTCCTCCAGTTGCAGCACAAAATAACGCCATAAGGACCAATTATGTTAAAGTGAAGATCGATTATACGCAACAGAATAACAAGTGTATGTTTGGCGGAGAAAGAGATAAAAGGATTAATTGCATTGTAAGCAAATGCAGCAAACTAGTATACAAGGAGTACAAAACTAAGAACGACAGGGTGTGAAAAGTTATCCACTGGAAATTGTGCAAAAGATTGAATCTTGACCATACAACTAAACCAGAATCCGATCAAGAAAATGAGACGTATAGAATTTTCTGTGATTCTGAAATACAAACAAATCACTTAATCCCGCCAAAAAGACTCGATCTACAGATAATTTACAAAAAAAAAAAAAGAAAGGAAAAGAAAAAGAGAACTTGTATAATGGATTTTGTAGTTCCGGCGGACTGTAAAGTGAAAATAAAAGCAAGTGGAAAGATAGACAAATATTTAAACCTTGCCAGAGAACTAGAAAAAAATTTTGGAACATGCGGGGGTGATACTAATTGTTGTTGGAACGGCCCTCAAAAGATTGGAATACGGATTGGAAGAGTTGGAAATCAGAGGAAGAATTGAAACCATTCAAACTATAGCATTATTGAGATTAGCTAGAATTCTGAGAAGACTCTTGGAGACCTGAGGAAACTTGCAATCACTCAAACTCCAGTGAAAACCTTCGAGTCTTGGGTAAGATTAAGAAAGGGACAGATAAACACGGGAACAAGATACCTGAAAGTCCCAGTCTATATGAAATACAAAAAATTGCCCTTTGTGGAACTGCTCATCGCCTTTGAAGAGTTCAGTCAAGGTGACTGAAAAATTCCACCCAAAAGGGAGTAGCAAAAACCATAAATACATTAAATCACTTGGAGGTGCCCGTGGTGTAATGGTTATCGTCGTAGGAAATGGACACGGCGACACGAGTTCAAATCCTGGACCAGACTGATTGCATTTCACATAGCACTAATTCCCTTGGGAAAGGTATGAATCCAATTATTCTCCCTCCAGCTGTGGGTAAATAGTAGGGCAGACTGGTTTCTTCAGCCTTGGTGAGACAACTAGTCTAGGAGAAGGAATACTCTGAATTCAAAGGAATACTCTGAATGTTAAACTCCGCTTAAAAATTGACCTTGTGTCATATCCTGCCCGAGCGGAGGGGTTGGTAAATATGATAAATCCATTAAATCACTATCTTCCAAGCCTGTAAGTCTGGGGTAAAGATTATAAGAAACCCAAAATAAATCTGATAATTTAATAATCCAAATGATGTTAATAGTTATAAATTGGATCTTGAAATCTGAAAATATCACCCAACTGAAGCCAGAATATCAGGTGTTGTGGTGTTTAGGGGTCAAAATGAAGACAAACAGACAAGAGAAGTTGGTTGAAACTAATATATCTCAATAACGGAACAAATAAACAGAATACAGGTGTTATGAAACGGGTAGGAATGTCCTTCCGGTACTGTCAGGCAACTTGGAGGTTATCTCTCCGAGTGTCAAGTAAAGTTGGTATATATTGAGGAGGAATTGCCCATTACCATGTCGGTAGGTACCATAACATCAGGTCAAGTTATTGAAAAGAAAGTGAAAGAGACCTGTAATTAAATTCATTCTTCCTGCGAAAAACTGTGTAAAACTAAAAGAAAATGAAAGCTGACTAAGAATATGGATCTTGAAAGAAGTCAAAACATGTGGAGAACACACACACACACACACACACACACACACACACACACACACACACAAATATATATATATATATATATATATATATATATATATATATTAGATTTATATATTCAGTTCCATGGAATTTAGACTGCAACCCTTGGGTTATATATTATATTATGTTATATTATATTATATTATAGCTCTATCCTAGTATTGAGCACTCTCCATATATTGTACTTGGTTCGATACTAACCCACAAAGTTATTTAGTGACAACAGAAACTGTTATAATATATATATATATATATATATATATATATATATATATATATATATATATATATATATATACACGAGTGATTACAAACGATATCATCGCTATAACTAAAAGTTTCACGGGAAAAAGGGAAAATTACTGGCATCATCTGCATTCGGGCAGTCAAACACTGATTTAATCAACACTAATTTTTGCACTTCTTCTTCTTCTTCTTCTTTAAAGAAACTACCCAGCGTTCATCGATATTTGTTGTTTCTGGCGCCTCGTGGCCAAAGGCCAATAACACAATTCGTCCTTATTAATCTGCATCGATAAAAGTATCTTCAGTAAGCACTCGTGCGTCGTAAATAGACTTTGCATCAATGGTACATCATTAGATCCGATGAGCAGGTGGTCATAATATTTTTTGACTCATCAGTATAGATAGATAAATAGATAGATAGGCCATAACTTTCGGATTCGTAAATCATTTTTTGCAACAAATATTTATCTTTTAATAATCCTTTTTCTTGACAATGTTCTTATTTGAGCCGTGAGTATTGATTACATTGGTTGAACATTTCACAGCTCAAATTCCTGATCAAAATTTAGTTAACTACGCTAGTGTCAAGCTACAGATTCATTGATCCAGCCTCTCTCTCCCCCCCCCTCTCTCTCTCTGT
The DNA here is from genome assembly GCA_963585895.1 of Sepioteuthis lessoniana. Taxonomy (NCBI): domain Eukaryota; kingdom Metazoa; phylum Mollusca; class Cephalopoda; order Myopsida; family Loliginidae; genus Sepioteuthis; species Sepioteuthis lessoniana. Next base: position 109,964 of record CAUZXS010004951.1, read on the forward strand.
GTCTCTGTCTCTCTGTATTACACACATACATATCATACATTCACACAAACAAATATAACGGCTTGTGATTCGTGACATGATAATTTCTATCATTGGAAATAGACACAGCGACTCGATTTCAAACTCTGGACTAGGCTGTTTGCGTTTCATATAACGCTAATACTCGGGGGAAAGGTACAAATCCAACTATTGTAGGGTTGATTGGGCTCTTTAACCCTGGTAAGGCAACTAATCTGGGAGAAGGAAAACCTGTTAAATTCCGCTTAAAAATAGACCTCGTGTCTCATCCTGCTCGTGCGGGAGGGGGATATATATATATATATATATATATATATATATATATATATATATATATATATGTGTGTGTGTGTGTGTGTGTGTGTGCGTGTGTTTGAATTCATTTATGCCTGCATTAAGTAGAGTGTTCACCAATTGTCCAGGAGACCAGGGTTCAATCCAAGGTCGAGTCATACCAAATACTCAAAAAATTGTACTTGGAGTGACCTTGCTTAACACTCAGCATTATAAGGTACGGATCAAGGGTAAAGTGGAGCAGTCAAGGGAATGGAGTAGCATCCTCCCTATATCTCGATGTAGTTGCTATTGTAAAGGGAGCCTTTGAGTGACCCTCGACTAAGGTCACCAACATTAATTAACGTTAAAGAATTGCGTTTTCTAATTTATTTTGTGTTCCAAACTTCTCCATTATATGTGCGTGTGCGCTTGAGTATGTACACACGTATATGTGTGTGTGACCGTGTAAATTTGCACTTAGAATAAGATATATTTTCACGAACTTCAGCCTCGATCACCCGCCCTTTAAGACTGATTTCGTTAATAGAGTCATTATTAGATTTATTTGCAATTTGACTTTCCTTCAACTTCAATCGTCACAATTTTTTTTAAAACTTTGATAATTCCGGTTACTGAGCAGATCGACAGCAATCAAAGATGAAATATCCAAGATCATTTTAATCACAGCTTCAGTAAGCGGTATTCATAGTATATAGCATTAGATAGTGTGAGAAATACCCTCATATGAGTCAAAACACTATAATATATATTGCATTTCTTTGCACCTTTCAAAACATCAAAGACATAACGTGGGAGTTGCATCAGAAAAGAGAAAGCAAATAAAGAGTACGAACAAGTAATGTTGAATAAGCGTAAACAAGAATTTGATTTCTTTACTTAAGATTCTGTTTTCTCTTTCCTCAATGTGTCTTCGTCGGAAAAATAAGGTTTTAAAAAGTTTAGCTTCGGGTTACCCATACAGTGATTTTGACCTGGACTAAAAAGTCCACGTATTTTTCTGCATTTTTCTTTCTTTCTACTTAACTCTATATTAATTTACACCTGGCGACTTTTTCCCGCTAGCCCTGACTAGTTGCTTTCACAGAAGTCCGAGTGACATTAAGTCTCCTCAGCTCTCTAGAATTTTCTTTTTATAAACTATTCAATCTCAGCAGTTCTATGGTCTGAACTGTCTCTATTCCTCCTCGGATACCCAATTCTCCTTGTCTCTTTTCTAGGTTCTTTGGAATTCTTCCATAGTCTCCGACTATGATTGATATTACTGTCACCTTCATGTTCCATATCTTTTGCTGCTCCTGATAAAGTCCCGGTCTTTGTTTATCTTTTTTGCTTTCTTTTACTTTCGCTCTGTGTGGTCTGTTGGAACGGTGAAGTCCACAAACTGACAACAACGTTCTTTTCTTCTTGTTAACTAAAACTAGGTCTGATTTTCTGGCCGGGATTAGGTGATTTGTTTTTATATCAAAATCCCCGAGAAATTTGTTGGTTGGTTGATTGTTTGGGTTTTACGGTATATCAACCTTTGTAAGTTATTTAATGCCCAATCCATTTTTATACGAATCATCAATTCTACTTCAAACAATTCAGTTTAGCATGAGTACACAGATTAATTGTTAAAAAACATTTCTATTTCAAGCTATTCAGTTCAATCAAACAGTTTTAATTCAAACCATTCAGTAAGTACAGTTTCAATGTCAAAAACAATTTTCGTAAGAACAATTTCAATGTCAAAAATAGTTCTCTATCAAATAATTCAGTTTAGCATAAGTACACAGTTTAAATATCAAAACAGTTCTACGTCAAGTAAATTATTTTAGCTTAAGTACGCTGATTAATTATATTCAACCTATACAGAGGATCCTATCAGGTGCTACCACTCCGAGCCACAGTGGACCTGGGAGCGATGTCAATGAAGGGGTACTCCGCATTTCCCAAAGCTCTAGCATTACTGAAACCTCACCATCGGATTGTTTAGTGTCTTATCCAGGATACTCATTGCCTCCAATGAGTATCCTGGATAAGACACTAAACCCTGGATAAGACACTAAACCCTGGATAAGACACTAAACCCTGGATGAGTATCCTGGATAAGACACTAAACCCTGAGTATCCTGGATAAGACACTAAACCCTGGATAAGACACTAAACCCTGGATAAGACACTAAACCCCTCTGTTGAGTTGCAGTCGGTGTATTCAACTACCCCAGCTGAATGGGCAAAGAGAAATTTGTGTGTCTTATTTTCCAAAACAGATTCTAGTCTGGACATAAGTTGTTGTTGTCAACCGTAGCCGAAGTCGACCAGAAGGCTCCCTTTTCAATAGCTACTACACCGAGGTGTAGGAGAGGGAGCTACTCCTTTCCCTGGATTGCTCCACTTTACGCACCTTATATCGCTGATTAAGCAAGGAGGTGTCAAGTACCATTTTCAAAATATTTGGTATGACGCGACTTGTGATTGAACCCAGGTCCCCCGGACAATTGGCGAACACTCTACCCACTAGACCAATGAACCGGTTAGTTTTGCTAAATTTTATTGGCTTGTACAATTCTCAATGAATTACCTTCCCGACCAAGTCGTACCTGTTTCTGTACTCCTTTTGTGTCAGTTCGCTGCATTCACTTATCGAATTGAATCTTTCATCTTTCTCTCCTCCTTTCTCTGTGTCTCTTTCTCTGTCTCTGTCTCTCTCTCACTCTCTTTACATAGTCTATACTTTCTATTTTTCTGGGCCTTATCCATTCTAGGTTTCATACATTTAATTCTTATGGCACAATTTTGGATCGTTATTAATAGCGATTCAGTTTCTCTCTTTAGGTTTTATTTGCGCAGCTATGTTCAGGTCATCTCATGTGTGATTTCCTTAGTTTGTCTTCTGAAGTATCCATAAAGTTATTTTTCCTCCCATTTGTGTTTGTTTTTGTGGCAGTTTTGGGCAGTTGTAATTAATCTTTCTAAGTTCTTTCTTCCGGAATGGGAATTGCCGCAACAACGCAGTCTTTAATACTGGCGAGTCCTCTTCTTCTTCATTTCATTCAAATTATAACACGCCAAGATCAACTCCAGGATGAAAGACATCGTACACAGTCATTATCATTCTCGTTCTGTAAGGTGCCCGTGGTGTAATGGTTATCGTCACAGGATATGGACACGGCGATACGAGTTCAATTCCTGGACAAGACTGATTGCATTTCACATAGCACTAATACCCTTGGGAAAGGTATGAATCCAATTATTCTCCCTCCAGCTATGGGTAAATAGTAGGGCAGACTAGGTTCTTCAGCCTTGGTGAGGCGACTAGTCTAGGAGAAGGAAAACTCTGATTTCAAACCTGCTAAACTCCGCTTTAAAAATTGACCTTGTGTCATATCCTGTCCGAGCGGAGGGGTTGGGTAAATAGGATCATTCCGTTCTGCGGTCCAGGCTTTTGAGATCCTCTCTTGTCCAGTTTAAGAAGGTTCGAGAGTATCTTACAAGAGAGAATTCTCAAGTATTTATACTTTTCATTATTTTTAGCAACAGAGGTTTTTTTTACAAGTAATTCCCTTATTCTTATGAGGTATGCCTTTCATATTTTTTCTTTTATCTCTGTTTGCTTGGTGGTAATTGTTGTTAATATTCCCTGGCATGTGTGACCTTTCTTTGAGCTTTCTGATTGGGTAGTTCTGCTCTTTCCGTTGTTTCTCCTTTTTCCTTTATTCATTATTCTCATTGCGCATTTCTTAATAGCACATTCTATTTCTTGGCTGAAGGTTCTAAAAGTTTGCATTTGGTTTCCCAATTTCTTTCGCTTTCGGCAAAAAGTTAACATCATCCATGTACATGAGGTTGTGTATCTTTTCTTATGATTTAATTTATTTATATCCTTCTTTGCATTTTCTTAGAATAGAATTTAGCGGTAACATCACTGTAGCAAAAAGTAGTGGCGATAATGAGTCTCCGTGGAAGATGCCTCTTTGTATTTTAACTTCTGCTTGGAGTTTTTTTTTTTTCCGCTGTTAGTTCCACTTTTCCATTTTTTCTTTCTTTTTTAGCTTTCATGATGAAGTTGATTACTTGTTTCGGGAATGTTGAACATTTTTAAATATTCTTTTTATATCATGTCGTATGTTGCTTATCTATACCTTGTCTATATTTTTCATTCTTGCTCTACCACTTTTAGAATGTGTTGGACTCTCTACAGTAGGTCATTCGTGCATCTAGTTCCTTAGCAGCATATTTTTTGGTTTTTCCGGTAAAAGTCTGCGGCTTTCAGGCAAGTAATACATTTCTCTTATCAGTGAGGTCATGATTTTCCACATCACTTGCAGACACGTATAGTTGTTTAGGGTGGTTCCTTTTTTAAATCTTACTGCATCAGGGTAATTTTTCCTTTCTTCGTTCATTCGGGAATGTTTATTTTTTACAAACATTTGGGTAATTGTGGAGCAAATCTGTCAGGAATTGACATGAATCGTTTGAAGCAGACGCCATAGATCCCATTATAGTCTGATGCCTGTTAATTCATAATTTTCGTCAGAGTTACTTTCAGGGATTCAAAATCAATGTCAGCTTCTGGTCCTTCTTCAATTTCCTGTAATTAGTTCTTTATGTTGATCAACTATTCAGTCTTCAATGAGTTTATTTCCAGTGGTATACCGTTTCAGTTGCTCAATTTTCTTCATACTTTCTTCGTTTACTTGGTGTCAGAATCCGCTTTCTTTATAATGGGACCTTTTATTTTGCTTATATTGTAGGATCCTGTGCCAGTATCTTTTTAGTTTACTTTCCTCCGCCAATATCGTTTGGTTTATTTCATCTTGTTGGATTATGTGTCTGTCTGTATCTCTTATTTTTTATTAGTTATTTCATCACATTGTATCTTTGAATATTTTTCCTTTCTTTAGTATTTTTGTAACTTCTCGTAGTTTTATTATTTGTTCCTCCAGTCTTATTTCCCATCCAGATTTCGTTTTTCTGTTTCTTTTTGTGTTCCTTATAAAATTTGCTTGTTTTGTCATTGTCTGTCTTTACTCATGACTTAGTTTGATGGTTCAATTCAGTTATGTTCTCCGTTAGGAAATGCTTTATTAATTTACTCGTCCTTTCCGTTTCTTATTTAACTTTTTTCTAGTATTGATTATTTACTGACGATAATACTTCCTTCTATTCAGTCATAATTTCTTTTTTCCTGTCTACTTCATTTCTTGTCTCTTGAGATAAATTTGTTGTTGTAGTAATGGCATTATGTTCTGTTTCAACATGTGTTTTATTTCCTTGCGGGAGTTGATCTTGCTGATTGTTTTTTTCACGACGTATCCATCCACTTATTTCCAGAATTTCAAGATCCGAGAACCATCTCTTCTTTAGAATAATTCCTGT